>JAYKAV010000057.1:197983-220088 GCA_035582835.1 Phoebastria nigripes | reverse complement strand
CTTCTTCTTCTTCTTCTTCTTCTTCTTCCTCTTCTTCCTCTTCTTCTTCCTCTTCTTCTTCTTCTTCTTCTTCTTCTTCTTCCTCTTCTTCTTCTCATTTTCATTTCCCAAACACACAGTCAAAACTATGAAATGTTCCTGTCCCATTGTGCTTTACAAGTGCTTTTCTTGGTCGTGATACATATTTATCTCTCACACCTCTTTCTGGGGGGCTACTGCCAGTGATGCACTATTTATGATGAAACCGGTCACTAGTCTCCTCCATTGAATTCTGAGCACTCATTTGGCTCTTTCAAGTCTAACTGTCTATGCTTTAAAAAACTTGCCCCAAGACATAACAGCAACAAAACAGTGCTGTTTAGAGAAGGGTATGTTTGCCTGTGGGAAGACTGCTTTTCAAAGTCACTTTAAATGTGAACATGCCAGAAATGTTAATATTTGCATAGATTTGAAGAAGAAAAAAAAAAAAAAAAATCCCCTGAGGTTTTACCTA
Organism: Phoebastria nigripes; assembly: GCA_035582835.1. NCBI lineage: Eukaryota > Metazoa > Chordata > Aves > Procellariiformes > Diomedeidae > Phoebastria > Phoebastria nigripes. Next base: position 219,595 of record JAYKAV010000057.1, on the reverse strand, counting down.
GCCATAATAAGAATTTTCAACAGCTTTTCCAAGTCACCCATGTATAAATGATTACTTTTTTTTTTTATTGTGTGAAATGGATAACTTATGTGCAGACACTGAAAAAACCCAGGGCATTGTACCCACCCAATTTGTTCAATGTCCTGGGCTAGATGCCCAGGTTGTCTGGTAGAAATCTGACTGGAACTGTGTTTGTTTAAAATGAGACTCTGGTCCTTTTGTGCACACTGTCATAGTGTTACATTTTTTATTTATCTTCTGTGAACCGGAGTCGATTTTCTGTACTAAGACATGCCAAAGACATGGCTATGTTGCCTATGTAGCCATGCCTTTTGAACCTGGTATGGTTTTCAAAGGGAGTAAAGGGGAAGACTTTGTTTATATGAAACTGTGCAAGGGTTAGTCATAATATTGCCACTGATTGCTCTTCATCCAAAGAAGAGATGACCCCTGGGTTCTCTGAACTTGGAAGCAGTAGGGGGATGTTTGCATACCCTAATGCCCCTCTCCCACTGACCTAAAAAAGGTAAAGACCATTCACATGTCAGGAGAATATTTGGCCTTTCAGAACAAACCTGAATAGAAATAATTTAAATACCACACTGATTACATTCTAGTTAATGGCAGAGTAGAAGTTCAGTGACAGTTACTGTTACTACATAGGTATATAATTTGAGTGGGAAGAGAGTAGCTTTTATTTATGATTTCCATGAGATTTTTCACTAAGTTGTCCTGACCTGCACATCTAATAAGTAAAGATAAATCCGTTGTGCAGATGTAGGGTTTTAATTTTTTTGAAAAGTAATTGAGGACCATTGCTTTTTGAAGAGTGTACTGATTTTTGCTGGGATAGAGTTATTTTTCTTCATAGTAGCTTGCATGATGCTATGTTTTGGATTTGTGATGAAAACAGTGTTGATAACATAGGGATTTTTTAGTCATTGCTGAACAGTGCTTGCACAGCATCAAGGCCTTTTCTGTTTCTTACGCTGCCCCTCCAGTGAGTAGGCTGGGGGTGCACAAGAAGTTGAGAGGGGACACAGCTGGGACAGCTGACCCCTACTGACCAAAGGGATATCCTGTACCATATGACATCCAGCTCCGCAATAAAAGCTGTGGGGAAGAATGGGGAAGGGGGATTGTTCAGTGCTCTGGCAATTGTCTTCCCAAGCAACTGTTACGCGTGATGGAGCCCTGCTTTCCTGGAGATGGCTGAACACCTGCCTGCCAATTGGAAGTAGTGAATGAATTCCTTGGTTTGCTTTGCTTGCATGTGTGGCTTTTGCTTTACCTATTAAACTGTCTTTATCTCAACCCACGAGTTTTCTCACTTTTACCTTTCCGAGTCTCTCCACTATCGCACTGGGGGGGAAATGAGCAAGTGGCTCTATGGGGCTTAGCTGCCTACTGGGGTTAAACCACAATAAACAGAAATGAGGATCAGTGAAGGATGCTGAACAGTGCTTGCACAGGATCAAAGCCTTTGCTGTTTCTGACAGCGTCAGGGGGCTGACGTGGGCTCCTGGGCTGTGGGCAGGGTGAGGGGAGTCCTGAGACAGGAGCCAGGCAGGGACGTTATGTCCTAGCAGCACCCCCAGGGCCCTGGCAATCATCTTATATTTTAGAGATGTAGCTTGTTAGTAAGTGCCTTCATAATGGTAAACTTTTCAATAGCTGCCAAAAATATGGTATTTCATTGTGATATTCTATTTTACATCCTGTAAGTCTCCTGTATTCTCACTTAAAGTCATTAGTACTTTACATCTGACCTAGTGATAAGATTTGTTTGAGTGAATAGAGGTAAAAGCACAGTTATGCCACTAGAACACACAGGGCAGATCCCAAAAGGCAATTGTTAAGTGGGAAAACATCAATTACCTAAACAAAAAATCAAACATCATTAGAAGAAGCAGTACTCTAGGGAGAGTTCTTCCTTAGCATAGTTGAATGTAATTGTAATAAAAATTATAGGTGATTGTAGAAAAGGTTTGCTTTTAAAGCTAAACTAGTGGGATACTAAATATTGAAAAGAATAGATTATTGTTATGAGTATGGTTTGAATCATCTGGAAATTTGGTCACAATCTAAGATAATGGTTTTAATGCAGCCACATGCAAAGCTGTCCATATACGAACTTTTATGGGAAGTCTGCCTTGAAAAGCAGTGACTCGGAGGTTTAATATTCTTTGGAGATATCTTCCTCATACTGAGTGAACTGCTGTGACATCAAACACTAATGAAATCCTTAGAAAAAGAGCAACAGGTAGTGGACGGAGAAAGCAATCTTGGTTTTCCTTCTGCAGCACTTGAATCGAGAGCCTCTAGAACGCTGCCCCTGCTTCTGGTGCCAGCTCATTGAAATGAATGGGAAACTCTTGGAAAACTTTTATACTAGAAACACAGATACAGTCCAGTATGCACAGTGGGAAAAACTGTATTACATGAGACTTTGGGAGTGTGACCTATTTGCCCTACTAAGTAGGCCTTAGAAAATTCCTCTGGTCACTCTGTATCTGTTTATAGACCTCTGAAAAGATGTGAAAGGCTTGAGTTTGAAGTCAAAGAAATTTAAGCTTGAAATAGATGCAATTTCCTAAAAAGAAGGATAATTCATCATCAGATTAGGTTAAATTCAAAGAGAATAAACTCATATTGGCTGCGCTGGGGAACTCACAGACATCTGAGCGGTTATGCATTAAGCCAAGTTTGTTTTGTCAGGACTGTCGTGAGAGTTGCTAACCTAGGCCCAGCATCAGTGTGTTGGATCCTGCAGCATTACTCAAGTAATACAAAATAATTAATCTGGTAACTGTATAAGCTTCATCACAGTAGACCTAGTCCCCTCCAGCCCATGGAAGACGACGGTAGAACAGATATCCACACCACAGCCTGGGGGAGACCCCACACTGGAGCAGATGGTTATGTCCTGAAGGAAGCTGCAGCCCATGGAGAACCCACACAAGAACAGGCTCCTGGCAGAGGCTGCGGCCCATGGAGGACCCACACTGTAGCAGTCTATTCCTGACAGAGTGCAGTCTGTGGAGAGGACCCATGCTGAAGTAGTTCTTGAAAGACTGTAGCCTGTGAGAATGACTCACACAGGAACAGGGGAAAGGTGTGAAGAAGAAGGAGCGGCAGAGAGGAGCTGTTATGAACTGACCACACCCCCTTGCATCGCTGGGAGCGGAGGAGGTGGAGGAGTCAGGAGTGAAGGAGTGAAGCTGAACCTGGGAAAAAGGGGTGGAGGTGGGGGAAGGTGTTTTAGGTTTTGTCATCGTTTCTCACCATCCTACTCTATTTTTAATCAACAATAAATGAAATTAATCTTCCCGAAGTTGAGTCTGTTTTCCCTGTGACAGTAATTGGTGAGTGATCTCCCTGTCTTTATCCCAACCCAGGAGCTTTTCCATTTTATTTTCTCCCTCTATCCTGCTGAGGAGGGGGAGTGAGAGAGCAGCTGGGTGGGCTTCTGACAGCCAGTCAAGGTTAACCCACCACAAGTATCTACCCAAATAGTCTAGAAAGGAAGAATTCTGAAGCATATTGATCTGCTAATAACATAATTGATTGTTTTACTTTTCATATCCTGTTACTGCAATCAGTGAGTATGGGGATATGGTATCGGGATAACTTTTCCTGTGTGTCTCTGCTTTACCAAAACACAGAGAAGATGGGAGTTCTGGCCTTCCAGAATACAATAAATAAGATTAATTTCTTACTTTGGTTGGACTTTTGATAGCTTTGAGAACCAGAAGAGTGTCATTGGCCATCATAAAGTGATAGAAAACTTTCATTAGTACCTATATAGAAAAAAGTTAATTATTTGAATTGATTGTGCAATTTTTCAGCTTCTTTGGAAATTCTATCATCTTAAAAGAACCAATAGTTTGATAATTAAACTTTAACAAGTTTGACATACAAACTTATCAGTGTCCGTGCTGAATTTGTGAAGATGCTGATGACTCACTCAAAAGAGTATTTTTTGAGTCGTTATGTAAGGTTTGCACAAAGAATATGAACAAAAAGATATTATGAACAGGGAACTTAATGAATTTAATTATGTTGTGGAATGTCAGACTGCTATACAGGTCATTAAAAAACTGAAACAAGACAAATCCAAACAAAATACTCCTCTCATTAAATATGCTACAGTTTTCTGGAGACAGTTCAACAAAGGACCACAAGGATGATTAAGGGACTGGAACATCTCTTCTATGAGGAAAGGCTAAGAGAGCTGGGACTGTTCAGCCTAGAGAAGAACAGACACTGGATTAAGAAAACAAACCTATCCTGTCAAAAACAGCAGATAAATTTAAATCAAGTGTTTAAAGTCAGCCCCATACTTGAATTCAAATTCTCCCTAAGATTTAGCTTACCTGGCTTTAGAAGCTCACTGTGCAGGTGTTCTGGTCTGAGCTAATAATTCCTTATAGTTGATAGAGAGAAACTTGCACATTGAGGCTGTGATGTGTCTGACTTATTGGTAGAAATTGCCTGCATTTTAGATGTCCCTTTTCCCTCCACTGACTGTAAAGGAAGTCTATGATGACTAGTGAAGTCATAGATGTCTATACTACTCTCCAGGAGCGTATCTCGGTTCAAACTGTTTGGATACCAGCTTGCACTGAAGCATGAGTTCTAAACAAAATCTAGAGCATATCAGAAGGAAAAGAGATTGGGCCTGTTCTTCCCCTGAGGGTGAATCCAAGTACACCCAAGAAATGTAGATGGGATAAGCCTATGTCCAGCACCATATATCTCATCCCACTGTATTCAAACACTGTCTTGCTTAAAAGGACCCTGATGATAAGTCTCTCCAGAAAAAGTAGGACACAGATCAACAATTCTGACTACCACAGTACAAGTTCCCAAGAACTCACATATACATGAAGGGCACAATTCAGTTTACTTAAGCATAAGCGTTTAGTGCCATTTGAGATGTCCTAAGGTACCTAAAACATGCACAGAGAACTAGAAGATATGATGCAGGACCTAAAAGAAACCTTTTCTGGAGTAGCAGAAAGCGTAGTCCAGTAGCAATAGTATACTCCTCCTTCTGGAGGAGTATGAAGCTCCAACCACTGTGATTCTAGCTTAGGTTTTGGGGTTTTGCCTATTACTGGATTAATTTGTACAGATTAAAAGCACCACCAAATTTAGATGATCAAGTTTTGTGGGTATACAGGATGGAGTAAGAATATTACCAGCATGTGTATACCGAATGTGTATGTGTACGCAGACAGGTGGTGTCTAAGCCTGAGATGAGACTGATTCTCATGCTAGTGTAGGCATCTCTGTACAACTTTACATATAATTGAGCTTTCTAGGCAAGAATTGTAGGGTGATACAGTAGGACTTAAGGAATTCTCACCATTAATGATAACAAAGTATTTTAGTAGGAAACTTCCCACATTCATGGGAAGAACCGACTGATCTTTACTATTAAAATGTAGGTACTATTGATTCAAAGATCTCCTCCATGTCAAGAATACTGTTAGCATTCTAATGTAACTGTCTTCCATTCCTGGAACCCATATGCACCCAGGAGAAATCAACATGAAAATATTATCATCTATTTATGCCAAATAATATTTTAAGTGTAACTCTAAATATTATGAGTCTGATGCCATAATTTTTTTTGTGTGTTTTCTTATTCACGGTGGGCAAACTAAACTCATGACATATACGACACACTGAAAGCACGCTTGAACAGCTCTTTTAAGTTGCAAGTCATTAAACCTGTGTCTGTGTGGCATGCGGATACAGTTCTAATAGGACTTACGTGAAGATAAAAAAGCAACCTCTTAGAAAAGGAATAAGTACATTGTAATTAGAATGAATGTAAGAACAACAGATCAAATATATTGTGTCATGTCTGTTATACAGAAACTATTGAGGCCTTAAAAGTTTCAGTTAATTAAGTTAATCAAGTCAGTGCTTGAACAGACGTAGGAGGTATTAACATGGACAAAAAAGAAAAATGAGAGAATGACCTGCTATATCTGTCTGTATGAGGAGGTTTCAGATAAACGCATACAGTTCACCAATGCCTTAATTGTTCTAATGGTACACCACTCAATTCTGTGGTTAAAAAAAGGGGAAAAAAAAGAAAAAAAGTTTAATAAGCTGTTGCAGCAGTATGAGTAATTGCTTTCATTCTCATTAAAACTAATACATGTTAAGTTCTGCTGGATACATAAGACTCAGGACTATACTGTATCAGCTACAAATGCATAGTTAAAGCAGAACTGCAGCTAAAGCTTTTCTGACATCATTGATAGTGTTTGGTCTTTTTTTTTTATTTCTGGGAAAAAGAGGACATCATTGTGGAATTTGTAAGAAAAAAAAATCTTCATTAACCAACTTTGTCTGTAGTTGGCTGTATTCTTCTTTTGTTATTTTTTCTAAGTAAAAGTAAACTAGAATAAATTTATTTATTAAAAGAAACGCATAGTCAGTTATTTTCACTTTAGTATTAGATTTACCTGTTTTTCGTGGACATTCTACCCCTGTCAAATGCTGTAACTCATTTCTCAGCTCTTTAACTCGTGATTTGGAATGAACAGAGGAGTATTATTAAAAACTTTGTTTTATGTGATAGTAAGTATATGATTATGGTAAGCTAACACTTTCTGACACATATTCTGAATTGGGATTTCAAAATAATTTGTTTTCCTTCCTTGCTTGAAAGCTGAAAACAGCATATGTGGGCAGTTAGTCCTAGCATGTAGAATCAGTCTCTGACCTGTCAAAACTGGGGTGGGCTGACACCAGATGGGAGTACACCACTGGAATTCAACACAATTTTTAAAACTGAAGAAATGCCTGTAAAGATAGCTTGAAATAAATTTAAAAAGTATAGCGTAGTACAGTTCGGAATAATCGCTTCCATAAAGACAGGGATGGGGAAAACCAGCTTGACAGCTTTTTCTATAAAAAGATTGGGAGTTAACCTGAGTATCTGTGGTCTTGCATTACTAAAGTGATCCTTTCATGAAGCAGTGAAATGGTCAACATATGATTACTACATACTTGGTATAATTTTTCTACTTTAGCACTGGTATGATATCATCCATGCTACCAAGTCCAGTTTTCTGCATTGGATATGTGACCAAATTGAGAAATTGAGAAAAATGAGTGTTTGAGAACTAAATCTCATAACATACAGGTTCATGACTGAAATGATTCCAGGATTTTAGTCTAAAGACCTTCAGAGTGAGAGCAGATGATAGTCTTCATGAAACAAATGGCTGGTACAAAGAGGAGGATAATCTGTTTATTAGGTCTATAGTATAGAGGAGAAATGAATTTCAGCAAGAAAGTTTCCAGTTAGACATTGAGAAAAAATTTACAACAGTAAAGATAATGAAGGACTGGCATAGATTGCCTGGGGAAAGATTGTGGAATCCATCAGTGGGGGGTCTTTAAAAACATATTAAACAAACATCAGTCAGGAATTATTCCTCCTTGGGTCATGGGAATAAAACATAAAACTTCTCAAGGTCCTTTCCAGACCCGCTTTTATAAGAAGTCAATATGAATACTTGATTAAAATTACCTGATTGACCTCAAGAGAAGAATTTATGAAATTAAGGAAAATAAGTAAGAAACAGATGGGAAATATGATTCTGCTTAGAGATGGAATTAGAATCCATGGTTTTATAGGTTTAATTTGAGCAATAAACTTTTGCTGTGATTCAGTGAGTATGTAAGTGTGAATTCTTGTACTTTTTATGTTCGTTGTTCTAATTCTATATATTGGGATGATATATTTTTAAATCACAGTACATTAAGACAGCTTTTTATCTTGTATCTGCTATGTGTTCATTGCCATTTCTAACTGAAATGACCTAAGTTTGAGTTTCCATTGTATTAATTCACTGATACTGTGAAAATATTAAACATGATTTTAACTTGCAGTCTGTCCTTATAGTGAAACAGCTGGATATAGCTGAATATACCATCTCACCAACACAACAGAATGAAGTGGTACAGGTTTAATAATACCAAGTGGCCAAGAATGAAGCCTGCAGGAGTTCTGTCATGAGTTTTGTCACTGACTGTGACAGTGCCACTGACAGTGCCACTGAATGTGGGACTGCCTGCATGGTCCACCCTTGAAAAATGTAATGGATGACAACACCTGTTATGTTGTGGGTGTCAATAGTGTGTGCAGGTCCAATATACAAAACCGTCTGTAGGGTGTTTGCCCAAAACTGGTTATCTTAGGGTGAAAAAGGACCCTGATCACCTCAGGTGATCATGTTTAAAATKGAATTGGCCATCAGATTTTGTGTTGGTTGTCTGTGTCCAGATGCTGGCAGGGGGGCTGCAGGGCGGCCTCTGTGAGGAGAGGCCGGGGCTGCCCCGTGCCGGACACAGCCGGTTCCAGCCGGCTCCAACCGACCCCCCGCAGGGCACGGCTGAGCCCCGCAGCCAGGGTGGTGGCGCCTCGGGAAAACCTATTTAAGAAAGTGCAGAAAATGCCAGAGAGTGGAGAGGAGTGAGGGGAAAAAAAACCACAACACACAGAAAACCACAAAACACAACTGTGAGAAACAGCCCTGTGAATGCCAAGAGAAGGAGGAGGGGGGGAAGGTGCTCCATGCACCTGAGTAAATATCTGCACTGAAACCCATTGAGGACCTGACACTTGAGCAGGTGGATATTCTTAAAAGGAAACTGCAGCCCGTGGAGAACCCATGCTGGAGCAGGGACAAGTGTGAGGAGAAAGAGACAAACTTATGGACTAACCACAACCCCCATTCCCCGTCGCCCTGTACTGCTTGGGGAGCAGGGAGGAGGTAGAAGACTCAGGAACGAAGGAGCGAAGCTGAGCCTGGAAAAGGGGAGGATGGAAAAAAGTGTTGTTTTAATTTTGTCTTTGTTCTCACCATCCAAATCTATTTTAGTTTTCAATAAATTAAATTTATTTTCCCCAGATTGAGTCTGTTTTGCCCATGACAGTAACTGGTAAGTGATCTCCCTGTCTTTATCCCAACCCATGAGCTTTTCCATCTTATTTTCTCCCCCTGTCCTGTTGAGGACGAGGAGCGAGAGAGAGAGGGTGGGTGGGCACCTGGCAGCCAGTCAAAGTCAATCCACCACAGTCATATTAAATGTTAACCATGGAATTACAAAGAGACACAAAAAGTGAGTGAACCTGAAAACAAGTATAACAGGAAAAAGGAAATTTGTAAAAGATGGGGTGAGAGACCTTGGAGCAGGATGAGGAGCAGTGACCCTGGTTGGACACTGCCAGGCGTCACCCTGTGGCATTCCTAGTCCTGCCTGGGGCAGGCCCAGCACCTCTGTGGCTGGCGCAGGAACAGCCTGCACCCAGCCAGTGACCCACAGCACAGGAGCGGCATGGGTACACAACATCCCAGGATGCATGTGGGGCCGTGTGGGGTGCCTGCCCACAACTGGTGCTTTAGCTGGGCACAGGCAGTAGCAAGGATGCATGCTCAGTTGGAGCACCTACATCTCCACAGGAGGGTCTGCACGTGGGGAACATGAACCCACTTGCTGGGCTGGGGGTATGTGTAATCCACACTGACAGGGTTTGCATATAAATATGTGTGTGTGTGTGTGTGTCTGTGTGGTTGCAACCTTCTGGGCTTAGTTTATATAAGGGTGTTTAGCAAACAATAGGGGTTTATTAGCATTTTGTGAGTGAAAGTACTGCTGATTATCTGCTGTATTATTGGTACTGATTCTAAATATATAGTTAATTGATTGCCAGTTAATTACATGCCATTAATAAATGGATGAATCAATCCTCATTAGATTTAAACTCCGTGAAATGAGTTTAAATTGAACTGCTGAGCAGTTTTTCCCCGCAACAACTTACTACTGGTCTTTTGGTAAAGCTAATGTTCAGATCCATAAAGTGTTATAGGTGCCAAACTCTATTCCCAGAAACTACACTTAATTATTAAGTATTTTCCCAAAACTTTCCTTCCACGCCTAATTTTTTTTTTTTTTTTTTTTTGAATGTGTCTATTGGGGAGGTATTTTATTGTCTAAAAATAAGTACTTACCAACAGGCTTCAATGTCATCCTAGGTGACTAAGCTTCTGTTATCATCAGTAAAATCTATTCAATATAGTCAACAATGACTAAATTTCTAAAAAGAAATTAATCTGACTAGGCACTGGGGGCTTGATTATATGGGCATACTAGTAGTATTTGAAGTGACCTGTGGTCTCCCTCTGTCTTCCAGATGTCATTCCATAAAGGCATATTCTCACATATGTCATTCCTACCAGAATTATGTTAATGCCTTAACTATCCTACTGAGTTCTGTAGTAGAATAGATGTCTGTCTTTCAGCAGCTGAGTGAAGCTATGGGTGTTTATTTTAGAGGGAGCTAAGCATCTACTGACTCCATTAGAAGCCTGGATATTTAGAACATGTATAGGTACTTATATGTAGACTCCTAAAATTAGGTATTTTGATTTGTAACTAAATCCCACCTTGTGTGTCAGGTACTCAACAGCTATCTCAGCCAAAGACAATTTTGTAATCTGTAAATTAGACAGATGTAAGTTAAAGTTTTGTCTTCAGTCTTCTTGTAAACATGAGCTTTGCAATCAGAACTCTTCAGATGATAGAAGCATTTCAAATCCCACAATTTCAACTTTGTAGGAGCTAGCTAAGCTAACCTGACAACCAAACAAAAAATCGTCCTCATTACTGGGCTGTAGTATTAGAATGTCTATTATTATCCACTTTCAACTCCTATGAATTTTACATTTCTGGTTGCAGAATGCTGTACATCAACTAAGAGGAAGGAGCTTAATTTTATTCTAGTTTTGGCTTGCATTAGAGCACACTGGTGGCCGTCAGTCCAAATGTCTTCAGACTAAGATTTACTCAGGTTTCCACTTCAAAGCCAAATTCTGTAATCAAGAGGCTGTTTTGCAAAATGGGGCAGCTGCTCGCCGCAGGAATAGGGTTCAGGTAGTCAACATCAGACAGCCCCTTTTTCATGTTCGGTTCCTATTTGCATGTTCTCACTTTTCATTCTGGGTTCTGTGAATCTCACTCCAACGTTTCCCTACAGGTTTCTACTTCTAATTCTGTACTGTGAAATGCCCTTCCAGAACTAGGTGCTTATTTTTAATATACTGTAGTGTTGCATGTCATAGTTTGACAGTCTGGCGCTTCATGTTTTCTGGCCAAATTCAGCTTTGTGTAGGTTGCTGCAGTTTCAGCAAATTAAACTACTTGACTCCAAGTCTTCTTTCTGTACATCTGGAATGGAGAAATCAATTTCTAATTCCCAAGATTACTTAGAAGATTAATTAGTTATTGTTGTTGCAATCCTCTGAAGATTAAAATACTACATGAAGGAAAGTATTATCATATAAATGTTCTTCCTGAAAATATAAGCTACATTTTGTTGGATGAATGTGGATGCTTTCTTTTTTTTAACCTATTTTAGTTTGGGTTTTGTGGGTTTTTTCTTCTTCTTTTTGTTTGCTGAGAGTAGAAAGTGTTTCACAGCATAATTGAATTTCCCATCACCTGGAACATAAAGGCTTCTAGGTAAATATAAACAAATGTTCTTTTTTTTTTTTCTTCTTTTTTTTCTTAAGCCATATTGAATACATCATTGGAATTCGTCTTGTTATAATGGTTTTTACTGTAGGTAAGGTAAATCACTGTCTCTTGTCCACCATAGGTCAAACTAGTTTGAGGCATCTTTCTGAAGAGATTCATTTGCGTGCAGAAACTATGTCCTTGTTGCTTTGTGGAGTGCATTTTCAAACAAGCATGGTTCTCAACAGATAAATGACATTTTATGAAATCACAAAATGTGCCTTAAACATCATAAGGGTTTTAAAGCATTTTAATTAGCTATTTGGCAAATCAACAGATGTAGAGTATCATCGAGCATGCATAATTTATCTACTAACAATAGTGTCTGTACTTTTTAAGAGCTTGTAACACTGCCTTGCACTTGTGCTTTAATACACCATTGATTGTAATCCTAACACAGTAAGAGCTTTAAACACAAAATTCTCAAAACAATGAAATTCTAAATAAAATTATGTATCCAGTTTTATACCAACCATATAATGTCATTCATTAATACTAGCTACACTTAAGAAGCTTCAAAAGAACTATATTATTAATATGATATTTGTTTATTTGGTAACAGGTCAGTGAACATGTTACAAACATATTTTATAATATTAAAAAAATTACATAAAGTATTTAAATATTCTGATCACAACATAACATTTCCTTTTATCTGAGAGCAAGAAACACAGCAGGAACTTCGCAAATCCTTCTAGAGCACTTCCTGGAACTACTAGGATATCTAACATAGTGGTGCTCAAACCATTATCATTTTACACCATTTTACTTTTCTTATTTATTTATTTATTTGTTACTAGAATTTGCTCTAGAGCAACCTATAACTGCTTTCCTTGAATTTGCTTTTTCTTCTTTCTTCACATAAGAGGTTAAAGATACAGGGGTGTGCTGGCATCTGTTTCCTAAATATCTAGTATCATTTGGTATACTTAAAGGTGTCTGAATGCCATGAGACAATGACAGATGTGACACAGGTCCTGATCAGATAAATTTCCCTCTGAAGTGGCAACTGGAAGCTAGACAGGATACTGAAATGGCACTACATGTCTGTTTTTACGCAGCTGAATCACATCCAGTTTGGATTCAGTTCAAGATTAAAGCATCCACATTTACATTTCCAACTGTCTGAAACTTCTATGTGCATTAGATATCTAAACCCCATTACAATCATTGCACATCTCCTCCGTATAGTCCATGGAATTTGGGAAGCAATTTAGTTCATACAAAAATAGTCCTCTAATGCCTGAATCAATAGTTAAGACTCTGGCATTTGATGTCACTTGAAATGTGCTAGGGTGTCCCACCTGATCATCAGCTGCCATTCCAGAAGGCCTATGCCCCATGCATGTCTTGCATACTCTAGAGTGTCTCAGCTGGCACTAGGTCCCTATGTTTGGGCAACCGAAACCTGATTTGATGGGAGATTAGTGAAATAGTTCTGGCTGATTAGTGGAACACGCTGACTGTATTGACTAGATTTACATTGACAACTCATTCATTCACAAGTAGACACACATTTTGAGAGACATCATATTATATGTCCTAACCTGGAGTTGGAGCCATCCTATAGAGGCTTTGACTGTGTTAAGAGAGCCCTCTAGTTTGTAGCTTACAACTCAAATGGTGTTATATCTACAGAGGAACAGTCATATAAGAAACAAAAATCTGCTTCCTGTTTAGAGAGATCTATTTGTATCACTCTTCATTAGATGGTCAGCATTGACTGACATGAACCACTGCTACTGTTGTGAGTTAAGCTATTGCTAATGTAGGAATTAGTTACCCCATAGGATATGGATACAGGAAGTCACTGAGGTGCTTCAGTAACTTGTTAATTCTGTCATGTACTTTCTGACTTTTGGAACAATTTGGAGATTTGAATTGCCGCCACCACTGCTTACTTCCTTTCCCACTATGACCCTGAAGCTAAATCCTAGCTATTTCCATCCTCCAATTCCCATCACCTGGTCTGTATCCTGTACAGATCAAATAAATACCCAGGAATGATTGACATATTGTTAGTGAGCAATGAGTATTACCTGCTGATAGAGGTGTGAAGAACCAATGTTTAAAGCCCCCTTGACGTATAAACCTAAACCAGCTTCTCTGCTTGAGATAGTAATTTTAAAACTCTGAACTTTTGGAATAGACTACAATACCTCTGCTCTCTCAAACAGCAAGAAAAAGGACATCCATATTCTCCATACTCTAGATTCTAGATTTCCATTCCTTTTAGATCTCCCCATGTTCCATAGGCAAAATTCCTTTCAGAATGAAAGCTGCAAGAATTTGCCCATTGGCTTCATATGCAAATTATGCAAAGCACACATACAAACTGAGGACTGGAATGTGATCTTTCACTCAGTGCTTCAGCTTCTGATTGCCCTTAAGAGACATTTTGACTTTCAGGCCATCCTTTCAACCACAGGCATTAGTACTTCTCTCCTACCTGCTCTCCTGAGGTTCCTCTTTCAGGAAGAAGGCAGTAACAGCAGAAACTGTGGAACTTGTGCATATTTACCCCCAACTCGTGTCACCTTTAAATGGGTAGTTGATTTTTTTTTTTTTTTTTTTTTTTTTTTTTTTTTTTTTTTTTTTTTTTTTTTTTTTTTTTTTTTTTGTGTCTTGGCCATGGTTCTGATATTCAACAGTGAATGTGAGAAACTTGTCTGGAGGACCTTTTAGAAATTTGCAGCTCAATGTTGAATAATAACATATCATTCAATGCAAAACATGTTGCAAACCGATTATATGACAAAAAATGTTGGAATGAAACATCATTTGTATAACACTGTGCTGTATTATAAACCATTGTGAGATACTTAATTGTTTATTGAACATAGGAAGGTATATAGACAGTTGGATACCTTTCTGTGTAAGTTTTCTTTATATACATGTTACAGTTTGAAAAGCTCATGTTTTATGAATTTCAATTGCTATATCTTGTTTATGAAATATTTAAGCTTACATTTGTGTAGCCACATTCTCATCATTTGAAATGATATTCCATGTCTCTGACTTACCCTGAAGTAAAACAGAAAACATAATGCAAATTAAAAATCCATAATTTGCTCATAATTACCTGCAATTGCACATAGCTGAGAACAGAAACCATTTTTTTGCAAGTTTTCTAAATTTCTATCATAAAAGTTTGAAGAAAGAAAATGAAATGGATATCTAATAAAATAAGTTCTCCATTACTTCATTCTCTGTCTTCTTAGTCTGTAGCTGTCACCATCTTCTGAATAAAGAACTTTTGAAAGGACTTCACTCTTCAGGATAATTCCCAAGTGATCACCTTGAATTTATGATGATCTGTAAGATACATTAAATTATGTACTCTAAGGAGAATTTTATGCCTGGATAATTTTTTTTTTTTTTTCCCCCCTGCTCTGATAGTGATCATCTTTGAAAAGAAATTCACTTCAAGTTAGTGTTTTAGAAAGGGAAAAAAAAAAATATTAAAATTTTATTAAGGGAAATTAGATTGGGAAATATATGAAGTTTGCATGTCCTATGTTTTATTTAATGGAGCATGACAATGTGGTGGATTTGTAATAAGGGGAAAGGGTTGTTAATTAGTTAGCATAGATAGAATGTTATATTGGATGACTTTAAACAGGTAGTATGTGATAAAGTCATAGTTTGCTTGATACCAAACAGATCAGTAAAGATATCACTAGTCACCAAAAAATAGTTCTTGTATTACCCACCAGAATTATGCTGCAATTAGTTTTGCAATCAGCTCAGATAATTCTCCCAACTGTGATCTGCAGCTCACTCAGATGTTATGATGTTCTTAGTGAGTGCACAAGACTTGCCTGTGTACTAGGATTTGTCAGGCATATATCCTTCATCTTTTCATGAATATTGATCTTCTTTCTCTAGATGGAACTAAAGTGCCAACAGAAGAGAAAAAATCAAACATTTCCAAATAGTTGGTTCCCTTTGACTTTTGCTTAGCATGTGTACTTTTGTGAGTTATCTGTGGAGCTGCATCATGGAATTTCCCATTCTGACTATATCCTTGTACGTGGAAACTCTGGGCATTGCTTGCTGGCTCGCTGTCCAGGCACTATGAAGTGCAACTGGAAGTGGCTTGACTGTTACTTTAGAACTCTCTCAGCTCTCATTCTTAAAGAGAGAGCACATGCTTAATAAGCACCATATAAGACATCTTTATATTATATTAAATGATGGCTTTTGTCCATGTCATCATTTATAGCTACACTGGTCCTGCAGCTCTCTGTAAAATGGACGATTCTCATACTCTGACATGAACTGCCTGTTTTGGTGTCCTTCCTCAAAAGGTCTTCTGTCTCTCTTTACACATTAGATTACTTTTTTCCCTTTAGATTTTGTCTTGTTGTTTAAAACAACTATCTTCAGTAGAGGAAAACAAAAGATAATTAAGTCTTTCACATACTCTTATCTTGCAGTCTTGACTATTGTCTCCCTTATTTTTCACTCTGAAGCACCCAACTTAAAACCGAATGAAGAGTTTTATTCTATGTTTGAATGTTCCTCAGGATTTTTAGGTATGCGACTCCTAATTCTGCCCAGCTTGATAGTGTCAAATCATCTACATAAAAACCTGTTAAATTTCCTGGGCATTGAGATAGGGATCTATTTACATAACTCCATTTGCATGGCATGATGAATTGTGTGGCTATTAAAAATTCTGTCTGTTTACAGTTTGGATTAAATAAAATGAAAAGTCAAAAGATCAAAATTAATTTTAAACAGCTTTATCATTTCAGAACACAAGTTCTTTATACCATGTTTGTAGATGCTGGCTATGTTACATAGTTCTATTTTTTTTCCTTTTATTTTTAAATTAATTTAAACATTCATTATGAGGTATTCAGGGCAAATTGGCATAATTAATCTATGGATTAGATTTCATGTGTTGTTTTTAATTCCTCAGTTTACAAACAACAAATAACTTTGTTGTCAGTCTTTTCAGTTTCTGATATACAATTCTATACCCTCTGCATCTTCCATTTTGTCATAGGTTAAGGATTCACAAAAGTTACCTATCACATTCTGAGTTCTAGGAAGAACTCAGAATTTGTTCTGTCTGAAAACATACAGGGAAATGCTCTTCTGTTGCGTCTACATGGGCCCTGCTGTGTTCCTCAGGTGGGAAGCTACTACTCATTTTACAAAGCAAGCTTCTTACTGAAGTCTGTAGTTTCTGTTGGTCAGTATTTGGTAGTTAAAAATGAGGACGTGGGCTCAGAGTTCAGCATTGCAATAAAGAACTCTTTTTTTTCTTTAGCTGATTGTAAAAGCGTAAAATGGTAGTAGCATTTCTCTTGTGGAAAGCCAGCAAGAATAATAAAGTTGGTACGGAGGTGAATTTTGCTAATATGAAGACTGACTGGTTAAGAGGAGAATATGGTGGTACAAAAGAAGAGACCAGAGGATACCAGTGGTAATAAAAAGTTACAGGAAAATGTTTCCCACTAAGAGTAAAGATTAACTGGGAATCTGGAGCACTAGTTTTTTCCAGCTTAACATGTTCCCTTAAGATGATCTCAAAACTTGTTTGTTCTGAGGCTTTGGAAGTCTCAGAAATTTAGACTCTGCTGCTGATCTTGGGTATTTTATGACTGTCTTCAGTGGAAAGAGGATTTCATCCATAGTGCACAAGATTGAAAATAATAGTACATTCCCTTAATATTTTTCCCTCCCTCCACTCTTCAAATTCTGAGGATTTTCCAAGGAAAAACTTTCAGGAGCAGTACACCAAAAGAGGAAAAAAAACGTCAACGCCAAAAAAACCCTTCTTCATCAGAACCCTAGGATCTGTAGCAAGATCTTAATTCATTCACTTAGCTGCCAGAGAGAGCTGAAGGTCTAAGATATCCTGCTTTTCTTCGGGAACTGAAAAAAACCCACTTCACAAGGGAAGGAGATGAACATAAATTACAAAAATATACATATGTATGTGTATGAGAACTAAGAGGGAAGAAATGTGTTGAATACAGTCACACACACACATAGACAATAATCCCCAAATGACATCCTCTGATACATCATCAGGTTGCATCTGCATGAAACAATTATGAATCAGAACCAGAAAGTTTACTGGCACAGTATAACACCAAAAATATTAGAAACAGTGGGAAAAAATTACGTTTGGATTACACACTTTGTCTGTACAGCTGCACTTAACAAAATGGCTTTCCAGCTCTTCAGTACAAAGTAAAACTCATATAAAGTATATGCATGTGAGTGCACACATATGTGTGTTTTGGCAAATAAACATACATCGATGACATATATGTGTTTATGTATGTTATGGATAAGGCTTCTTACTTCAGCTCATTCAACATTTAAACTTGAGTCTTCACATGTCCAAATTTGCATGGGAGGTTGGGGAACTATACATCCCATGGTGATTAGATAACAGTGGCAAACATAAACTGCTGATGCCAATATTCATTATGTTATATTTAGGAAAAATAATTTAATAACAACAACAATTTACTGAGTTGATTGCAGGTAAGTTTTTAATTTCCCAGGCTACTGAAAATAAATGGTTCTGCTGTCAATCGTCATATTCACAATAAGCAAGTCTTATCTTTCTCTTCAATTCTAATCCTGTGACTCCAGAATCATGGTTTCTCTACGTAATTGAATCACCTTGAGAACTCTCACTTTTTTTGTTCGCTTATTTGTTTTCTTTTGTTGTGTTTTTAACTTGTGGATATGTTTTTCGTACATTATTAGGTTTGTGCAGATTTGTTTATCTCAAGCTTGGGATAGCTACTATACTTAGCTTATATTTTATATATTTTTGAACCCTTTATTTTCATACAGAGAAGTATGATTACTCTAATTAGCACTCTTTCATTAATATTGATGGAAATGACCTGCTATTCATTTGCACTTTTAAAACAAAAATCTCATAAGTATTAAATAACTTTGCAATTAAAAACAAATACAAAACCAAACAGGTTTTCTTGATCATAATTATTGTAAATTCAGTGTAGGCTGTGATTCCAGTAAATCCTTTAAAATACTGCTAGTTCCATAAAGTGAAAGGTTTTCTTGAGGGTTTTGCAGCATCAAAGTAACAAAAATTCTTCTATAAACGATACAGCAATTCATCTGATATCTTTATTAAAGAGGAAATGTTTCTCTGCTTGTAGACTTGCATTTTTATGTAAATCCATTCATAAGCACACGTAACTATACTTAATCTAATTTACGTGCTATTAGGGATATTATATATAAATGTGTTCATAAAAGATCAAAACGCAGTGACTTTATTCAGGTGAATTAATTTCCTTTTCTCAAAGAATTTGAAAGTGTTGACAAAAATGACAGACTCATGTAAAAAAGCCATACCATTTAGCAATTTTTTTTCATATTATGGGCTAATTCAGCTGTTGCTGGTATAAACACAAATCTTTTCATTGAATCAGAATTGGCTGTAAATATTCAGGCAAATAAGCCTTAGGCACTGTTTGTATTTATTTATTGTTCTTCCAATGCTGTGTATAGTCTACAACATTCTCAATCTGAAACAACAGGGAAAGGACTATATGCAGATAAAGGAACATTAATAAGTAATAAAAAATCTTCATCTAGAAACATTATACACTTTGTTGAGACAGCTTTCAGAAAGGCATACTTCAATGTACAGGTATGCAGTTTAGGAATTCATGTCCTTTTTAAAATAGAACAAGGGTTTTCAGAACCCTAAATCTTGGACTCCTTCTGTACTTAGGCTTAGATTGATTTAATATCTTTATTAAATGCACTATATTAAACATTTTATTAAAGCATCTAAGCTAGGGGCATAGTAACTGTAGGCTCTATGTACAGTTGTAGTGATGTGGCTCTCAAAATCTTTAGGGTGACCCATCTTTTTTTAATTTTCATGCATGGAATCTAGGCCATCTGTGCTTCTAATTTGGATGCCACAAAAACTTAGCACGCATAAATATTTTTAGATGTTTCCAGTCTCCTCCTTCCTGACATGAATAGTTACTATTCTTTGAAATAAGGTAACACAAAGGGCACATGTGCTAGGTCTTGTCAAAAGCAACCTGAAAACTAAATAGTGTTGTCTGCTCAGTCAGAAATAATACACTTTAGCTCTTGGCTTGGGTAATCACAGCTTCCTATTACCTAGAAAAGAACTTCAGGAAGAATAAGTCAACAGAGAATACAGTAAACATTTGTAAGCGGTGGAAAAACACTTTTCTTGAAATGAAAATGTTTCAACTTTTAAAAACTTCCATTGCTATAAAATATTCAGAGGGACAACCAGAGTCTGGAATGCGTTCATCAGAAACAGAGGACAGCCTCCCACATGACAAAAAGTCCTTTAAAGAATTACTTATACTAGTTTATGAAAAGGCAAGAGTTTTATGCTTTCAATGTAAAAAATTGTGAAAATAAAATCCAGTGCTGTTCATTGCATTAAAATTAATTTAAAAGATGGATCAAGTAGTTGGAGGCAGAAGGTAAGTTTTACACTGGAGATGCCAGAAGTAACATACTTAACACAAGAGAGCATATACACTCAAATCCATTGGTGATATACAGAGAATCTAGCAGAAATAGTACCTCAGCTCAGACTCTTCATTAATGTTCATCAGCCTCCTCATGGATGTTTAAACATGTTTTTAACAGTTTATTAAGAATACATTCATTTAACAAAATACTTTGGTCTTGTCTTAAGCATGTTTTACCTCTGTACTCAAACTAAAGACTGGCTTGTATTAATGACATCTAGTTTTTGAAAAAGAAAACTACAATTTTTTAGAATGGTATTGATATACCCCATTTCAGATGCCTGCATGGTACCTAGTTATCTTCTGTTGCTTGAATGATCAATGAGAGGAAAATGACACTTCTAAAGGATCTATCCTACACATGTATTTTAGAAGGAGATTTAACATCCTATAAAAGTAGTTCTAGAAGTAGTTATTTCTCTTGACTGGTACTCAGAAAACCTGTGCTGAATGGCTCAAAATTAAATGTCTGATTTTTAGATGACCCAGTTAGGCATTTGGAATTATTAAATTAACATTAATTTTATTCACACTGAAGTGCTATAGCCAGCCATCCCACGGCCTTGGGCATTCCAGAAAAATAAACAAGATAATCCTATTAAAGTAGTATAAATACTACAATGTTTTTAAAAGTATCATTTTGCTGTAAATTTCAGTAGCGTTTATGCACCATTTAAGTATGTATTCTGTAGAGTTTATGGTTTCAGATTCTCACCAGAAAACCCTATTCAAATCAGAAAATACACACTGAAGTTCTGACAACTACACATACTAGCCTGGGAAACATGCTAAAATGAATGAACACATGAACTATTAATTTGTAATCTTAATCTGTATTATCTCATATTTTGTGTTAGTATTAGAAGCATAGTTTTCCGTATAAAATTTGTTTCCTGAAAATGAAGGTAGCTGTGATATATGTCATAGTCTTTTCCCAACTGGTGAAATAATAAGAACTGTGCAGTGTTTTAGCTGAGTTATGACAACATATACCAGTTCTGAAGGCCATTTGTACTATTCTTGGTGTCTAAATTTCTGACAAAAGAGACAATATGTCTGTGTTGGCTTACAAAACTACTGGTTTGCTCAAGGATAGCAAGCACAGAAAATGATAAACAAGTGGTAATCTTTCAAAACAAGCTATAGAAAATTTTCTTCATACTAAAAAAAAAAACTATAGGAAGACCCATTTCCTTGGCAAGAATACTAAAACAGTTCCAAGAACCACTCCTGTAGACAATAGGAGTATATCTATTTGTTAAAGAGATGTAAATTGGTAGGTATCATTTTTGCTCTGCTGTTGACACATAAAGGAAGAGATGTTTCCAGTCTAAACTTCAAGCTGTGAAACAAATACACTGTAAGTGCAGACAGACGTTTCAGTTTACTGACTACTTTCTGAGTGTTGCTTCCCAAATCATAGTGGGGGGGCGGGGGAAAAGAAAAAGAAAAAGAAAAAGAAAAAGAAAAA
>JAYKAV010000057.1:157066-197918 GCA_035582835.1 Phoebastria nigripes | reverse complement strand
AAAAGAAAAAGAAAAAGAAAAAGAAAAAGAAAAAAAAAGTATTCTAAAGAAGGCTGACAGTGCTCTTAAAAAATGTTGCTGAAAATTAGTTCCTCAAAGATTCAGTGCATTCTCATATATAGCAAACAGCTCATAGACTCACACTTTAATTTCGAAGAAAGTATGGACAAGAAAGAACAACTTAATTTTGGCCATTCCTATATACTTTTCTTGCCAATTGATGAAGATATAGATAGTAATGTACCACTAGCTGGTTTCCTTCTGGCTCTTTTTTCTATCTTAGTGCATTCTCGTGCTCTTCACTCTGTAGTACCGATTTGGATGAACTAAAAGGCTTTTCAAACTGGTAGTCGAAAACTGCTTATCTACAGATGCTGTCCATGTCTGCACGTTTCTGGGATGGAAGAATCTTGTTATTACTGTGTTATAAATATTTGGCACAACAAGAGTGGATTGAAACAGATATTGATTAGATTAAGCTAGATTTAACATGGTTTCTTGAACCAATTGTTTTCACTGTAACATGGAGTTTGATACCAATCGAAAGACCAATCATTGTTTTGGACCCTCATGAACTGTCACAGTTTCTACAGCATTTTGTTTATATCTTATATAGCACTTCCATTTTTTTTTCCTCCTAAAGTTATCAAGTTTGCTTGCACAAAACACACTCTGCAGACTGAGAGAACATACTCTAAGTAGGAACTATTGGAGGATTCACTAAAAAACCACACTATTCTGAATAAAATACTAATGTAGCTAAAATCTGTACATATTTTTTTGTCTCACTGAAAGTGAGCTTTTGCATAGCTAAAAAATAGCTTATGAATTGAAATGGGGAAGGATAAAAACTTTACTTTCCTTCATGGACAGTCTCACCTATTGCATCTGCATGATAGGTGTTTCATATAGGTGAATTCATATATATTAGCAGAAAAGTAACTTCCTTAGAACAATGAGAAAATATGGACAGAATTTTGCTTGGAAAGGGTGCCTGAGAAGTAAGTTTTATGATTCCACTTTTGAATTTCAGCTGTCAGTACACAGTTTGGTCAGTTTTACACCTATCTAGCCAAGGTTTAATATTCTCCCACTGATATAGGATTGCAGATATTATCAACCTCAGTATGAATGCTAATGTTCATGTGTTTAGACTGTCAGACAAATTTTTTAAATGTTGAAAAGATGACAAAATCACAAAGCTTTTCACTATTTTACTACTTAAATATTTGATCAAACTGGTGTTCTTATTTGTTTAGGAACTATCCAAATAAATCTAAATGAGAATATGGCTCCTTAAAAATGTGTTTTCAAAAAGGTTTTAGGATATTTCTGAAAACAGAAACTGCATTATTCTTTTTTTCCAATCAAAAGACATTTCTGATGGCAGAAAGTACTTTTGTCCTCAGACTGCAAAGCTGGCAGCTTCTTAGTTGAATGCTAATGCTTCTTTTTATTAATCATAGACTATTTTTATCAATTTACTGCTCTTCATAATTAAACATAGAGATTAGAATATATTTTATATTACACTGCAAGAGTTCTTTTAATATTCTTGATCTAAAAGGTAACCAAAGACCACAAAGGAAAACTGTGCCTGTTTTTTTTCCACAATACTCTCTGAAACCTCACCTTAATTGAAACTAGAATTTTTATTTCAGTTCATTTGGGTGTGATCCTTTAAAATAGTCCTTAGAAGTAAAGCCCTTAGCCAAACAAGTTTTCCCATTTAATGTGATAAAAAAGACCTTGGCGTAAGAACTGAGACATTTTTTGTTCCTATTTTTTGATAACTGATAGCTTTAAGGATTTTGTTTCTTCTGGGAAACTCCCAACTCCACTTTATCTTCTGTGACTTCAGCTTTCTGAAGAGAGTTAAGCTATGTTTTGCCATAGATTGCTACCATAATATTGTGCTCTCCAAAAAATGGTTCTAGAGGAACACAGAAGCTTCTCCCTACTTTAGGTCATCTGAGTAATAGGATTAATCTACTTGAAATGCATATGGAGTCTCTCAGACACCCATTGAACTCATCAAGAGACATGTCATTGACTTTAACAAAGGCATGACTACAATGTATATACATAAAATTATATACACAGTTAAGAAGTTTGCTAGACTGAGGCCATTGCTTGTAGTATAACACAGTGAAGGTTTTACTGACATTATTTTTAATAACTTTGCATCACTGGGGACAATGGTAATGTCAACACTGACTTATTGTCAATAAAGTAGATACAGTTCCACAAAGCGATCATACATACATACCAGATTTCCAATAAGAAAATCACTACATTCTAAATTGAAACACTGATATTTACAACTGTAAATATGACATGTAAAAGTAGTGTTCATACAAGAAGTTTTGGAACTAGGGGATAGCTTAATACACTCCTTTAATATTTTTATGTTACATGTGTCATTGATCTGTCTCAGGCTAGTCTAGTGTCCCATGTAAGCTGCTTAAATTATAAACATAAATAAAAAGTACATACAAAATCTCATCCACATATTTTTCTTTTTCCTTGTCAGTGCTATTTCTCTATAAAGTTTCACAGACTTAAGAACAAAAAGATCATTTCAGGGGTAAAGGAATCTCATAGCCTATGAAAGGAAAAATAAAAGAAATTACTTTATCTTAAAAAATTGAGACTGTGTTTGAATATGTCTTATTATAGATACAAAGCTTACACACACACCAACAACAACAGCCAGGCAACCAAGCCCCTACTTTTAGTCACAAAATCTCATTTGATGCCTTCCTCAGAAAAAAAAAAAAAAAAAAAAAAAAAAAAAAAATTACAATTTCTACTTAAATAGAGTTGTACCAAGAAAATAATAAATGCTTCATGGATTTAAGCCATTCATGAATAATTCACAAGATTCACTTCCACCTGCCAAGTATTTGGATCATATGTTGTCTATGTACAGTCACAGAATGTACCCAGAATAAATTCTGTTGCAAAATGCCTAATGCCTGACATCATTACATTATTGTAACATGCTGTACTGAATTAGCCTGGAAGGAACTTATTGATGCGCTAGTATAATGGTTTTCAGATCAGACACCTTTTATCAACTACTTAGTTAATATCCATTCTTAAATTCAAAGAGTGGATGGAAGTGAAGGGTAAACACCAAAGTCTGCCATGCTTATGACTTTTAATTGTATGGTTGGCCAACCATCCGTATTTGATTTGGCTGGTTCAGTATGTCTTTTTTTCTCTGTTAATGAATACAAACTTATTATGCAATTCTGGATGCAGTAAATTATGCTATGATGGCTGATGCTGTCAGTGACATGCTAGGTATCGAGTCTGATAACTAAAGAATGACATTTAACAGAATAGCATATCTGGAACTGGATCAGTTTTGCCGAAAAATGAACATGAAGGCCAGCCAAAGGTTCTTGTTATCTTTAAAAAGAAAAGTTGGCAGAAAGAATGGTCAGAGGATACATGCTGATATCTCTGCATTAGTTGAGGAGATAGTATTGCATGACAGGTTTAATAAACAGTAATCATTTGTTACATAAAATTCACAGTTACCCTAAATACAGGATCACTTTTGGCACTATAGCTTTAATGAATGCAAACATTATTATATTTCCTTTGTGTGTTTTATAGTACAGTACATCATTTAGGAGCTCAAACTATGTCATTTTTTTTATCGATATTATGATTGTTAGAAGTAAGAGATGTGCTTAAGGTGTACATAAAGGTCTATTAATAGAAGAACTGAAGCAAATCTTCAATTCCAAACTTATTGCAATGTCTGATTCTCCTGCTGCACCAGATTGGCATTTACAAGATCACATTTACAGCTGCAGTCAAAACTTTAAGCTACAAGCTGTTTAGAGTACTAAACAGCTATCATGGACCAATGTCATTTAAGTTTTGATATATAGAACAAGATATTTACTACTTTTAGCTTTTTTGTTTAATTTCTGGTTTACTTCAATTTGACTACTTGATGGACAAATACAATTCAATGAATGCAAAAATAAAAAATGTTTTTGCTCAAAATATTTAACTTTTTTCCTATATAACAAATCTAATTTCCATGTTATGAAATATTAAAGGCATTTAAACTTGCTCAGAATATATACTAACCAAAATCACTGAAATGGACCAAGAGTGAGGGCAAGGAAGCATTTATATGGAATGTTTTTTGTTTTCTTGCAAAGAGAAATTTCCAGTAGTTTGCATTTTCAGAACAGTACATGACTGATTAATGGAAGAAGAGGTTAAAAACCTGGTGTTATTATACCACATCTGCATCAGCTTATAAAGAATCATACTTTCCTAGTAATATTGAATCTGTCTTCATACACTAAGATAATTAAAACTACACAGACTCCAGTTCTGAGGAAGAACTACTTTAGCCTCTGGTTAAAACCATATAGGTTTCAAAGTCTATAAAAAAGTATATAGAAGTCCTTTTTAATTTGTTTATAAAAATAAATAAATCTCAAAAAAGAAGGAACCTTTTTATAATCATAAATGTGTGTGGCCTCAAAGTTTCTGACAGCTATTTCTGGGGAAATTAATCTTTTTAGCTTCTACAGGTACGTTGGGGATAAAAGGAAGACGAGGGAAAATGTGGGCCCTCTCTGGAACAAAACCGGACACCTGGTTACCCAAGATATGGAGAAGGCGGAGGTACTTAATGACTTTTTTGCCTCAGTCTTCACTGGCAAGTGCTCAGTCCTCACTGCCCAAGCCACAGAAGGCAAAGGCAGGGACTAGGAGAATGAAGAGCTGCCCACTGTAGGAGAAGATCAGGTTTGAGACCATCTAAGGAGCCTGAAGGTGCACAAGTCCATGGGACCTGATGAGATGCATCTGCGGGTCCTGAGGGAACTGGCAGATGAAGTTGCTAAGCCACTATCCATCATATTTGAGAAGTCGTGGCAGTCCAGTGAAGTTCCCACTGACTGGAAAAGGGGAAACATAACCCCCATTTTTCAAAAGGGGAAAAAGGAAGACCCAGGAACTACAGGCCGGTCATCCTCACCTCTGTGCCTGGGAAGGTCATGGAACAGATCCTCCTGGAAGCTATGCTAAGGCACATGGAGGACAGGGAGGTGATTCGAGACAGCCGGCATGGCTTCACCAAGGGCAAGTCCTGCCTGACTAACCTAGTGGCCTTCTACAATGGAGTGACTACATCAGTGGACATGGGAAGGGCTACAGATGTCATCTACGTGGACCTCTGTAAGGCCTTTGACATGGTCCCCCACAACATCCTTCTCTCTAAACTGGAGAGGTAGTTTCCTCTCCAGTGGATTTGATGAGTAGACTGTCTGGTGGATGAGGAATTGGTTGGATGGTCGGATCCAGAGGGTAGTGGTCAATAGCTCACTGTCCAGATGGAGATCGGTGATGAGTGGCGTCCCGCAGGGGTCCATATTGGGACCGGTACTCTTTCATATCTTCATCAATGACATAGATGGTGGGATCGAGTGCACCCTCAGCAAGTTTGCAGGTGACACCAAGCTGAGTGGTGCAGTTGACACGCCTGAGGGAAGGGATGCCATCCAGAGGGACCTGGACAAGCTTGAGAAGTAGGCCCGTATGAACCTCATGAGGTTCAACAAGGCCAAGTGCAAGGTCCTGCACCTGGGTCAGGGCAACCCCTGGTATCAATACAGGCTGGGGGATGAAGGAATTGAAAGCAGCCCTGCTGAGAAGGACTTGGGGGTACTGGTGGATGAAAAGCTGGACATGAGCCAGGAATGTGCGCTCACAGCCCAGAAGGCCAACCGTATCCTGGGCTGCATCAAAAGAAGCATGGCCAGCAGGTCAAGGGAGGTGATTCTGCCCCTCTACTCTGCTCTGGTTAGACCCCACCTGGACTACTGCATCCAGCTCTGGAACCCTCAGCATAAGAAAGACATGGACCTGTTGGAGCGGGTCCAGAGGAGGGCCACGAAAATGGTCAGGGGGATGGAACGCCTCTCCTATGAAGAAAGGCTGAGAGAGCTGGGGCTGTTTAGCCTGGAGAAGAGAAGGCTTCAGGGAGACCTTACTGCAGCCTTTCAGTACTTAAAGGGGGCTTATAAGAAAGATGGGGACAAACTTTTTAGCAGGGCCTGTTGTGACAGGACAAGGGGGAATGGTTTTAAACTAAAAGAGGGTAGATTTAGACTAGGTATAAGGAAGAAATTTTTGACGCTGAGGGTGGTGAAACACTGGCACAGGCTGCCCAGAGAGGTGGTAGATGCCCCATCCCTGGAAACATTCAAGGTCAGGTTGGACGGGGCTCTGAGCAACCTGATCTAGCTGAAGATGTCCCTGCCCACAGCAGGGGAGTTGGACTAGATGGCCTTTAAAAGGTCCCTTCCAACCCAAACTCTTCTATGATTCTATGATTTTTATGTTAAAATATGTATTTTCAATATTATATTGAAATACAATATTGATTCAATTTAATACTATATTGAAATACAGTTATACAATATAATTTTTTTTTAGGCATTCACAAGGCAAAATCTAACAGACAGCTTGGACTTTTTCGTAGCTGAAACAATACAAATAACCTTTCATAAAGCATATTGCAAAAATAGAGTGTTGTTCGTGTCTTTGGAAAATAGATAAACTCTTATGCATAATTTTATACAAAGGTCAAATTGTAAAATTTACCATTTGCATTCAAATAATGCTTTTTCTAATACTTACATAAAGCCTAAATCTTATGTTAAGCTTGGTATCATGGTAGAAAAACATTATAGGTTAAGGGTTGATGATTTCCATTTACCTGTCATAAAAATTATGATATTAGAAATAAGGTGATGGGAAATAATGCTCATTTATCTTTTGGCTCTATTGAAGGTTGCTGTGAAAGGGAGAAAAGCCTCCATTATCACTTAAGACTAGTATAAGAATATGTTGAAAGCCTCTTCAGAAATTTAAGTATTATATGAATGTCACTGTGGTTCTAATGTGTTTACCCCCTGAATGAGAAATCTTCTGGACAGATTCTTCTCTCAAGAGAGACCTGAATCCTTGGGCATGACCTTGTATCGTGCCCCTCGTTTGGGACAACCATGGGGGCTGGATGCAGAATGGCATCATTGACACTGTGTCAGCAGATGATGCTCATCCTACAACATTCTGAAACCCACAAATTTTTTTAAAGTAAAGCTGTGTATAAGGCAGTGTGACATGTGGAGTGAAGGAGGTGTGTAAAGTTGTATGGTCTTCAGGCATACTTTTGGATACTTTTATAGCTTAGCCATTTGGAACAGACATGGTCCATTTCTGTGCCTACCTTCTGAGGTGAATATCCATGTGTGGAACATGTGAAACCAGTCAATTTCCTCTTACACCAGCATAACTCTCTCTAGATGCTTTCTTAGTATCTAACATTTTTCCTCCTAAATTCTATAAGCAGGCTTTCTTAGAGTATAACTGGAAGAAAAAAAAGAAAAGAAAAAAAAAAAGAGGATGAAAAGTTTCACAACATGCTGTAAAAGGTTTCATTTATTTTAAAACACAGATGAATAAGGAGGTAATGTCATAACCATGCAACTAGATCACTCTTTCACATATGGGAAATGAAAATATAGTGCCTTCCTGTGCCTTAGGAGTTTCAAACAGACTAGCAGACCGGAGACTGACTGGATTGGAAAGTGGGGAAGAGTATACTACATTTCCCCAGATGGATAAAGTGATAGCACTTTATCTTTATGTAGGAAAGAATTTGTGAAGGACAGAGAATGAGTAGGAAGAAGCTGTCTCTCCCAGTAATTGTATAGGGCGCTCATCTGGGAAACAGGATAAGTGTCTGTATTTCAGATTGCTCTAGGAACAGTACACATTATTAAATATTCTCTCTAAACAAATCCATTTCAAATTGGAGAATAAGATAATGCCTACGATTGATTTTGAGTGTTGGGGGTTGTTTTTAAATGTATTATAAATAATAAAGTGTTCAGTTTCTGATTGAAATTAGCACTCTTCATTTTCCTCTTAGCTAATATTTTCACTTTAATATGAAAATTGATAAAACATAGGAATCAGGAAAATGGAGGGCTCAAAAAGATCTCACGAGTCATTTAGTCCAACACCTGAATTGTAAGATTGGTACACCTAGATTGTTCTTGATGAATGCTTGTCTAATTTGTTTATATAAAGATCTAATGAAGCTTTGATTCCACCACTATGCATGTTCCTTATGAGTGCATAATTAATTTTTCAGTGAGAACATATTTTTTATTTTCTAATTTGTAACTTTGTAGCTGTAATTTAAGATCATTACTTATTGTTCTACATAGCAGAATCAATAACACTTCTTCACCATCCTTCTCATTACCATCTTTTAATTGTTTGAAGACTGTTATATTACTCCTTCAGTATTTTTTTTCCTTAGAAAATAAACATTCATTGAATCTTTCTTCATAGATTATTCTTTCTTAACCTTTGATCAAACCAGTTGCTCTCAAAAATTTTCTCTCAGAGTTTCTGTAATTGGTCACTATCCTTCTTAAGTGGTCATGATCAAAATGGATGTGGAACACTAGACACAGTCTCAGGAAAGCTGATACAGCAGAAGAATAATTATCTTAGTATCTTGCTTAAAAACATTCCTTTAATACATCCTGGAATGAGATGGCTTTATTTTGCAAGTCACAATAATCATTATTCACTTTACATGTGGACACTTGTTTTCTCTTTCTGAATATAGTGCTCTGCATTTCCCTTTATTACAACAATTTTAGTTGATTTGTTAGCATTGTTCCAAAGCATAATGAGATCATTTTGAATTCTAATTCTGTCATCCAGAAATCTTCCTGACTCTTTCTAACTTGATGTGACTGGCAAAGTTTCTCAGTGTAGTGTTTCACAGTTTAAATTAACAAACATTTTAAATAGAGGTGAGAGTCATACAGACTCCTGGTTTTGCTGTTTGCAATGGTCTCAAAATGTGATAAGAAATGATTTTTTTAAATCACTTCTTGCAGATGGCTTTTCTATCAGTTCCATACCCAGCACAGAGCAATTTAATCTATCATCTCACATTTTGCTGGCTTGCATATGACAATGTTGCATGAACTGCCTCTTATTACATGAAATCTATATCATACCTGCTGCTTCCTCCTTATTCACTAGTTATCCTGTCATAGAAGAACATTATCTTTCTTTGATACAATTTGGATTTTACGTATCTACGTTGGCTATTTCTTACCACCTTATTATACTGTAGTTGATTACATAACCAACACAGTCAAGACATTAATAATTGTACCTGAGTAACTCCTTGTTTCTAGCCGTGAAGACTTAATCTTCCTTATCTATTATGGCGAGATTTAATACAGATTTTTATCTGTTAAAGATGCAGATTTTTCAAATTACAATTTTTTTTTTTTTTTTTTTAATATAAAAACCTCAAGAACTTTGTGAATTGGCATTTGGATGTCTTGGTACGTGTCCCTCAAATTGAAGTGTTCTGACAGTGCAGCTTTTTCCTCTACCATGTGGTAATTAAGTAATTGATTATTTGTCCTTCTGTGCTTGTAGTCAGTAGCAATGTTGTTATTCTCAAAAGTCTATCAAATTTTCATAACAATATAATTGTGCAATTGTTTTTTAGGTGTTTACTAATCCAGTAAGGGAAATGATAAAATAAATTTGCTTGTAAATGAAGGACCTCATCAGGGCCTTATTTTTATTCCATTTTACAGATAGGATTTTTGGCTGAGACCTTGGTTTAGAGAAGTGCGATACAGGTGTTTGTCTACTGAACTGAAAAGTAAGAGAGTCAAATACATACAGGTAGAGAAAAGGATATTATACGGTTATGGTAATAATAACAAAAAAAGCTTCTCTCCTATCCCAATGTATAAATACGTATTCACAGAATTTAAAGGGAATAATCCTGTATCATGTAGGTTCTACGTGTTTAGTATTCTGAAGATAGGTAGCATTTTCTGCCCATAACTAACTTTTTCATGAAAAGAATTTTGAAAGTGAGCCAGGTATCCATCATCTCAACTGGAATTATTGTTAATAAGAGAACTGTTACCTGAATTTTGTATAGGAAGTAGAGGTGCTTCAACAGTGTGAGGCCTTATAAAAAGAACTACTGAACACTACTGATTGGTTTGTGAACCAAGGAATACCCTGTTGAGATTGAATTGCTGTGTTTGAGGCCTGTAAGAGAAACTGTTACTGCAAGATGATTATCTAGCTTGTGTAAATGGAGGTATAGGATTTCAGTTCAGATAGACATGCCTCCTTTCTGATAAGGGACAATGTTTAAAGAAGAAAGAGTGTTATTGAAGGTTGCTTCTTGTAAGTAATTGCACCCATTAAGATCCTGATCCCTCAAGTACCTATATATCAGTTTGTTCCTGAAGCTGAGTTGAAAGCTTAAACAAGTGCAAAAAAACAGAAGAAAATGTATACTCATTTACTTGTGACATGGAAAAGAAAAGAATGCTTTTGTGTCATTCAATTTTAAGATTCCAGAGAGTCCATTCTAAGACATAGATTGAAAGAATCATGCTGAGGTGGAAGAGTGTAAGATCCAGTCCCTGGAATTGAAAAGGAAATCAGGAGGAAATTGAAGTATCATGGGAACATGAGTGAACAGGAATTCATGAAAGAAATATTTTGATGTTGAAAGGATGGAATAAGAGTTTGAGAAATTCCATTAATAACTCTAAAGTTATTAGAAAACTAGTTGACATATATTTTGGAACATCAGATGGGCATCAAAAGAAATTTGCTAAAATGCCTTTTCAGTTATACCAAAAATAAAACGTTAGATATTCTTTGACATTAAGTTTCCATTGTGTTCTAATATTAAGCAGCAAACCAAATTTTGAGAGAAACCAGAGTTTCAGGATCTTGTGAACTTTAATTCAGGTTTTGAAACAAAAAGTATATTTAGTGAAATATCTTTATTGTTCAATGCTGATTTATAAATATTGCACAATCTATTTTGTATGACAGCTGTACATTAATCTACAAGGACTTTTTTATCTAACATATCTATCTGTCTCTCTCTCTCTCACTTTGTCCTTTCATCCACCTATCCATCCATTAATCCATTATTGTTTCTATTCTGGTCAAGTATTTCACTGGAGTAATATTTTGTACCTTAATCTTCTAATTCAATTGAAATTCTGAGTGCAATGTAACACTAAGTTAATTTAGTGCACACTTACTTTAGGAGACTCTCTTTCCATTCATATCTCATTCAGTTACACCTATTACACAATGTTAAAAGAAATAATATTACTACCAAAAATCATTACCCTCTGGACTTTAACTATGCAGGCATGCTTCAGGAGCTTTATAGAGATGATTTTTTTTTTTTTTTTTTTTTTTTTTTTTTTTTTTTTTTTTAGATTTAGGATTGCCTGTAAGTTAAGTGCACAAATATTATTAAAAGAAATGTGGAGATGAGAAAAAAATAATCTGGGGTTAAACTGTACAAAATACATGTAACTTTAAATATTCCTTACCCTTGATATAGCAGCTATATTTTGTAGTTAATGAAATGCTTCTATTTTTGTTTACATGTGTAACATTGCACTTCAGTATGATTTGATCCCACAAGCCTTATTCAGGCAAAGCTCCCATTGAGCCACTGGCAATACAAGAATCACATGCTTAATAAATACACTTGCAAAGAAATCTTAGCCATGGGTTGAATCCTTCACTGAAAAATTTCCAAATGAAGTCTCCAAAACCTTTCACAATGCTAGGAGAATTCTAATGAAGTATGAAGGTGTTTAACTAACCATAAATCATAGTTCAGTTCTGTGATATAACTTTCCCTAAAGCTCTGAATGCAGTATTGCATATGCTATGAACAGATTAAACTAGTATTATCTTCCTATGGGCAAAATTAAAGCAGTTCTTCTAACTTATGGCATACAAATTCATTCAGTGTTTCTGACAGTTGTGACGAAAATAAAGGTCAAGTTGTACCATGTGGTACCTCTATTCATTCAACTTTGGCACTTGAAAAATATGTTTAATCAAACTTTTCAAAGTTATGGCTTTATAAATGGCTATTTATTTCTGGCCTTTGTTTTGTAATTTACATTACTTTTTTTACCCACTTCATCATGTGCATAATTATATATCAAATTTAAAGATTATGAAGAGTTTTGAAGAAGTTCAGGTCTTGCACCCTGTTGAGCTCTTGCTGATTTTTCTTCTATGGTGTTTCCAATACTTGAGTAAACCATCACGGTTTGTCTCCACTTCTCCTTGAAATTCTTCCTGGAGAACTACTTACTGTGCAACAAAGACATGCACACAAAACAGACCTCCATATTGTTTGCTGATCTCAAAGTGTTCAGTTATCTGAGGGAAAGATGCATCAGCAGTGAATTTAAAGTTGACCTTTGAACACTGAACCCACTTTTAAGTTGAGATTTTTTTCTGCTAATTATAGCTGATACACCTCAGTACAAAACAGATGGTAGAGAGAGAAATATAGCAACCTACAGAAGCAAAGAGAATTTACTTTGAAATATAATGAATGTTAAGAACAATTAATGAGGGTTGTTGTTCACAGACCCAATTAGAGTACAAAATATTATTTAGAAAGAAAAAAAAAAAAAAAGATGTAGGAAATACAAGCTAAGAGTTAAATAAATCATCATAGCCACCTGATCTTATCTGAAGGTTAAACAATCAAATGCTTTCAGGAATAGTTCAGAAGGTTGTAAAGTTTGATAAAATAGAATAAAATCAAATCAAGCCTTTTTTAAAAAAAATATTATAGCAAAAGAGATTATCAAGTTGGGGTTTTTCTGGTGTTTTTTTTTTTGTTTCCCCCCCCCCAAAAAAAAAAAGGTACTCCTTGAATGGAGAAAAAACGGGTAAATCAAATAGAATAAGGATGTTGCAGACTACATGTGAAACTAGAAGTCAGAATGAGGATTTTGGAACTGTTTAGCTCTTCTCCATGGTTGAAAAAAAGATTTTTTACCCCGAGCAGAATATACTCTGTGAATATTTGCCTTTATTTATATTATGTTGGGGATGCTTCTGTCTTATCTGTGAGGTATCCAAACTATGTTTCATGTAACTATATCCTTTTCTGGCATGCTCTTTTAACGGTCTTTCCTATGCTGTTTRTGGATCTTTCTAAGCTTTACATGGTGTCAAGATAATCATCCTGAGATAATTTCTCTTCATCTTGTCTTTCTCTGGATCTAAGGAACAAGAAAGCAAGTACCCCAATAACTGCACAAAAACCTCTCCTTCTGAAGCTGTAGACTTGGAAGCTCTATGTGGAGGAGAGCTAAGATGTAGCCTTGGACAAGCTTTTGTTGAGACTTTAACCTTGTGGTAGTGTGGATGAGTAAGTGAACTCAACACACACAGCCGTGTGTGAGCAACTATTCAAGTCCTACTGGTAAAGTCTGACAAAATTTCTGAATCTGCCAGTATCTTAGAAGGCCACTGCTTTTGACTGCAGGTCATCAGCATTGAGATAGAATGTTGGTTCCAGCAGCACAAACAAGCAATTGTAGCTACTGCTGTATCAAGCCTGTACTGATAATACTCAACTTAGCGAAAAAGTATTGAGGGAAGAACGCCATCCTAACAGTATAACATGACTACAGAAAGTCATTGGACAGTTACTCAGACCAATGTGAAAGGAACCTCAACCCTGTTCACACTACCTGGACAGCCATGCTTGGTGTCAGGGCCATGAGAGCATCCCCCCTCCTGGCAATCTGACTGCTGGGTCTGTGGCCACCTTAGAGATCGTGCAGCTGAGGGTGGACCTCTTCCTTTGCTTACCTGGGACAGGGGCTCCCAGACAGTGCTGCGGGTCTGTGGCCCTCAGCCAGGGCCAACACCCTACCTGTGGGAGTTGATTGAAGCTGAGCCTTTACTGTTCAGCTCCTGGTGCATGCGAGAGACCCAGACCCTGGGTACACTCACGGGACCTGATCCTGACCCCACCCGTGGGCCCACATCCCAGCCAGGCCTCAGCCTGTCCCCATCCCCAGGTACCTGCCTGATGCCCAAGGCTGGGGCTGCCCCTGGTGTCCCCTGGCTGCCCTGCTCCTGTCTGGGGTGGTGGGATGGGCACTGGTTGCCAAACCATACCCTGGATGCCCCAGGGAGCCCACTCTGCTCCCAGTCCCTGACCCCAGGGAACCACTGGACCCATGCACCCTGGCACGTGCAACCCCACTGTTTAAGTCCCTCATGAAATTTTGAATCACCATGGAAACATACTTGTTTTACAAGAAACACTTACAATTTTTAGAAGAATAGTGTTTTCTCACATGAAATTGAATTTTGGCTATAACATTTTAAAAAATCACAACTTTACAGTAATATATAACTCAGTAACAGAAGAAAGCACTTATTGAGTAATTAGCATATCTTATGCATCTACTTGCCCATGTTATTCTTCATGGATATTTAAGACTCTGATTATAGCATAGAGAAACTGATTTTTTTTTTTTTTTTTTAAAGATACTGTAATGTTGTTATCAGAGCACTAGGTAGTTCTTAGGGCTGTAAGTATGGGAAAAATAAAAAAGATGTTAAAAGACTTTAAAAGACATTTAAAACATGGTTAAACTATTCTGAAGGTCCAGATTTAATTCATATTGCTTAAACAATGATCCACAATTGACTCTACAATGGAGACGGTTCCATTTGGTGCCAGGTGGATCTGTAAATTAATAGTTTGTTCTGGAGGTCAGGAACTGGAACTCTGTCTTAACTTCCGAAGTCTTTTTTCATAACACACTATAAGCCAAATTTTTCTCTGTTCTGCATACATTGATGCTGATTAGTCTAAATTTTCCCTATGTAGTTCTTATCACACCGCAATCAGAGTGATTTTGTTGCTACTATAGCTTTACACTTCTTTCTTCAAACTCTAATGTTTCTGGAGAATCAAAACAAACATAAGTTTGTTTTTTTTTTTTTTAAAACAGAACTCTGAACTGCTTCTATACCCTCAAATATTTCAACAATTATCACCTTTGTCAGGAAAAAGTCAAGCTGACTTCTGGGTGGAATTGACAGAAATTATAAATGTAGAAACCAATTTAAATATTGTGACTTTTCTTTAAAAAAAGTATAACATAATGTAATGTTTGGATCCAGGTAAATTTGAGAATATAATTTTTTAAAAAATAATTAATATTTTAACTAGTTTAAATGATATCCAAGAAAACAGTTTAATGACTATCAATGGAGTTCTTAGAATTTTTTAAGGCTTTTTTGTTTCAGGATTTTTCAGTATTACTTTGAGGTTCAAAGATTTTTGGTGTTTCACTTGAATTTAACAATATTTGAGTGTCTCCTTTTGCTCTAACTTTGGTTGTTTGTTAGATAACAGTTTTGGAGCAGTCTTCAATTCAGATCCCATTTGATGACCTGAATTTTAGTTCAGTGTCTCAGTTGTTTCTGATTTTGAAATTTCAAGTACATCTGCTGATTCTTACTCAGAATGGAATTCTCCGGGTAAAGGTTTCCAAAGCTCTTTTTGGTGTGAACCTGAATCAATAACAATAATGGGAGAGAAACAGCTAAGTGCTCTTCACACTCAGTATCTCATGTCTGCAAGAGATGTTTCCACTGTGGCACCACTAAGATTGTATCTCCCCACTGAGAAGCATCCAAACATCATCATTGATCCTGTGACCTCTTTGTATCCGCTTTCAATCCAACTGAACAGTGAGGAGAGTGAAGGGGATCCTCAGTGTCCTACCTGTGAACCTTCACTTTTTCTGAACTCATTCTTTCTTTTAATCCATTTGAATGAAGAATTCAAAAGCAAAGAAGAACATGCAATTATACTTTAATACATCAAGAAATCTAAACACTGCCATCTTTTGCACTGTTTCTTATTTTTTCTTCTTGGCTAGTCTCTGGTTTTTAATCTTTCTCAACTGACCTCATCAAAACTTACTCTTGACTAGGCTAACATCCCTTCTTTCTGAGTTATTTTGTTTCTGTATTTGCTTTCCTCTGTAAAAAAGCTTTTGATAGCTGAAGCACAAAATGGTAAACAGAATATGAACAACAAATATGATTTCTAAAGGCCTTGTTGTGCTTTCTACTTTACCAGATTTTTGTAGACCTTCTGATAAGAGACCTTTTTTTTTGGTTATTGGCTTTTATTTCACAAAATGCTTTTAAAAATGAAGTTATTGACACCAGAAAAAAAGCTATAATAATGCAATCTTATCATTGCCCCAAAAGCTAGAAGAGAAACAGTAAGTACAAGGCTTTATGGAGAACTAGACAGCGATTCAACGGGTAGAATGGCAGCACTGAAGTCAGTGGTCTTCCTGCACTTAGAAATGATAGAGCATTCAGATTGTATTTTGGAACTCTTGTTCGCAAAGAGCAAAGGAACATTATTAGGAGAGACTGCGCTTACTGCTATCATTTGTTATATTGCCAGGATGAAGAAAAAGTTAAAGATGAGGAAATGGCCATGAGCTACTGAGTATATGGCTGCAAGGATCATGGCTTGTTTGTTCTTTATTGTTTAGCTTTAGTACATATTCAAGGTTGTATTTGTCATTGATAACATCTTGAAAACAGCACTTGCAGTTGGAAGAGTTTGGTTCAGCCACATTTTTCTAGGCAGTCCTCTGAAGTCTTATAGATATATGTACAGGGTTAAGTATGTTCTGTTTAGAAAATGGCCATGCTAATAATGAGAAAAAATCCTTCTTTTATAATAACTGAAGGCTTCAAACCTTGCTGTGAATATTATGACTGCTTTCTGCCTATACCTATGCCTATACCTCTGGTGATGCATCTCCAGTATATAACTTTAAGTTGTGAAATTTAGGCTCTTACTATATTCAGCTGAGGCCACTGCAAAGCAAATAGTCTTTTTCTTTTGTCTCCAAAAAATTTTTCTATTTGCCCCTTCTTTCCAAGCATGAGGAAAGACTTGATAAAGAAATGAACGTTCTGATTTTATTATGAACAGTTTTATTAATGAATCTTCTAATTTTATTTTTTATGTTTATTGATTTACCAAACTCAAGTACTGGTGAGCACTCAAAGAATACACTACCTTTAATTGCTTCACATAAATATTTGAAGGCATGTTTAGACAAAAAAATACTGCTTACAACATTGTTCTTCTAGAGGTATATTTAGACTAATAGCTAGCATCCTATTTAAAAAAAAAATATTCAGCATCGTTTATCAATGAATGGATAAGATGATTATATAAATTTTACCTGGAATATGACTGCATTCAATGTGCAATGCCAAATGCATGTGTGATTTGTGTTGCTCAGAAAGTGGACAGCTTCATTTCTCAGTTGCTAGAATTTCTGAATGACCTTCGGGACTAGTTCCAGTTAAACTGTGTTGACATAGCCTAGCCTAGATGTATATAACTGTCTAAAAGCTTTAGTAATGTACATCAGTCATTTTATGAGGAAAGTTAAAATGTACAACAGTACAATTGTAATGTGTCACAAGGCCCCTCATTAGTGAAGAAAATTTTTAAAGCAGTTGGAGCAAATCACATGCAGCAATGAGACACCCATGTGAGGAAAAGCCAATCAGACAACTGCAATCACTTACAAAAACTCTGGCTAATAATAGAGGAGGTAGCTAAATGTCAGGGAGCATTCTCCTAGCTGTTCTACAGCCCTTTGGCTTTGGGACCTCAATGATTTTACCTTCTGCCCTACACTGGCAGCCTCAATATGGGTATAAGAATGCATATGTAAGTACATGTACTAACCAGCTGCTCTTGTGCAAGCTTGCAAAAACTATCCTCCCAGTCAATCAGAACATCTGAGCCATCCATGCTAAGTGAAAGAATTTACTTATACTTTCTGCATGACATCGTCATGGATCAAAGGCCAGAACCTGCTGGATGTGTCTTTCTTTCATACTTCTTTTGTGGTGGACTTGAG
Organism: Phoebastria nigripes; assembly: GCA_035582835.1. Lineage (NCBI taxonomy): Eukaryota > Metazoa > Chordata > Aves > Procellariiformes > Diomedeidae > Phoebastria > Phoebastria nigripes. Next base: position 180,021 of record JAYKAV010000057.1, on the reverse strand, counting down.
AGCAGAGGACACATCTTGACCTGATTGTGCAAGTCGTCTTTTTTGCTGATAAAAACACCTATAATAGTGTCCAACCAGATCATACCACATCTCATCTGCTGTCATCACAAAACCTACTGGACAAGGATGCTTTCAATTACAAAAACTTCACTCAGCCACTCAGCCTGAAGCACTTCCACCTTGTTTTTATGCAGAATATGAAATAAAATCAGGTTATGGTTAACTTAGCATGTTTCCCATACTAACATCAGGCTCCTAGAGAAATATCAAGTGGCAGTGCCAACATAATTCTGAATCAGGACTTTGAAGATGCTTGTACTGTCTTCTATAGCTAGTACAATCTACTGGCACAAAGCCCATGGATGTGATCTTTCACATCTTGAGACAGGGACAATCCTGTTAGTCTCATTCCTGTTTATTGCTGCACCTCAGCGGTATTTGTAAGGTACATTATAAAGTAGGGACAGAACAGGGATAGGCTTATAGAATAATTCAGGTTGGAAGGGACCGCAGGTGGTCTCTAGTCCACTTTTCTGCCTAAAGCAGGGTCAGCTGAGAGGTCACATGAGGTTGCTCAGGGTTTTATCCAGTTGGGTGTTGAAAACCTCCAAGGACAGAGACTGCACAACCTCTATGGACAGCCCATTCCACTTCTTGGCTGTCCTCATGAGGAAAAGATTCCTCCTCATATCCACTTTTAACCTCTCTTGTTTCAGTTTATACCCTTTGTCTCTCATCCTCTCACCATACACTGCTGTGAAGAGCCAGACTTCATCTTCTTATGAACCTCTTTGTAGGTGTTGGAAGGCTGATATTCTTAAGGCTAAACAAGCCTCATTTCCTGTTCAAGGTGTGCTCCAGATCCTCAACAATCTCAATAGCCCTCTGCTGAACTTGCTCCAGCTGATCAACATCTTTCATGTATTGGGATGCCTGAAACTGGGCACAGTATTTTAGAAAATGTTGAGTTATGAGGATAATCACTTTCCTCAATCTACTTGCTATGCTCATGAGATCGATAACTCTGTTATGTTCACAGAGTAATGGAGAATACTTTGTCCATGACTGTTTGCCTGACATTAGCTATATTCCTGGTACTGCAAGATTATGCTTTGTTTTATTGTGCCCTTTGCCAGCAACCATTCCATCTTATAGCCTTCCTGAATTTCTTAAGTATCACATTATATTGCTGTACCACAATCAGAATGAATATTAACAATTTACAAGTCCATGGGGGAACTCTACAAGTTCACTGAAGTTAAATCAATTGAGGGCTAAAGAATACACAAAAAAGTTGTCTAACTTGGGAAATCCTTGAGCCAGAAAGCTTAGAATCTGGAAAAACAACTGGGAGAATTATTGTACATACTTGCCCTGGTCTTGCCTAATTTCCTCAGCTTTACCTTTCAATGACTGTTATAAACAGGCTACTGAATTAGATGGAGCTGTGGTCTGACCCTGTAAGGCCATTCCTCCATTCATCTGTTGCTGAGGGCAAAAGGCTTTACAATGGTTCACAGAATTGTGCATGAAGGAGAATTTAGTGATGGGATTGCTGCAAAAGGACAGTTATCATGGTCATATTTGACACAGGAATTGTTTATGTGACTGGAGTGTAGTTATAAATCAGGTACTGATAGGGTGTAGCACCCATATTAAGGCAGGTCTCAAGTACAACCTAAGAATAGTATAAATCTCACCTTTTATGATTATTAACATCTCCACATCACAGTATAATCTAACAAGTGACTATCTCCCAAAAAAGTAAATTTCTTCACACAAACATTCAGGAAAATGTTTCCAAGTTAATTTAAACTGTGAGTCTGAAGAGGATTACTTAACTCACAGAATCATAGAAACAGAGAGTATTTCTTGTAGGATGTGACCTCAAGAGGTCATCTAGTCAAGCCTCCTGTTCAGCTGGGGTCAACACTGACTTTAGACCAAGTTACTCAGGCTTTGTCCACCCAGGTCTCAGAAGCCTCTAATGACAGAGGTTACACAACTCCCCTGGTAACTTGTTCCAATGCTTAGTTATTTTCATAGTGAATTTTTGCCCCTGTATTTAGTCTGAACTTCCCCATTACAATTTATTATTCTCGTCACTGATCCACCTACCATGTAGGTGTGTAAATGGCCTGGCTCTGTCTTCTTGATTATCTCCTTGTAGGTATTGGAAGGCTGCTACTAGGTCCTCCTGAAGTACTCCCTGACCACCTCAGGTGGCTGAACTCATTCCAGTTTATTAATATTTTTCTTTTATTTGGGTTCCAAAACTGGACATAGCATTCCAGACACAGTCAAGCATGGTCAAGCATGATTTATCCTCAGTAAATCCATGCTGGTTATTCCCAACCACCTTTCACCTTTCAGGAGAGGAGAAAAGTGAAGGGGAGAGAAGAGGGAAGAAACATGAAATCACATTGTTTAAGAAAGAAAGATGTGTAAAAAGAACAGTTTTCAAGCTCAGCTTCTATATTCATATCCAGTGGAAATAGGACCACTTTTAAGAAATCAGGTTTGACAGTTTCTCTTTACATAAAGAACAAAAGAAACTTGAGGAGGGAGATACTGAGGAGTATTTCCATACCGGTGAAGCCAGGAAACAGGTATTCACACTCCCTGGGTGTTCAAATAATTCTTCTTTGTGCAACTAAAAGAAGGTGAATCTGACTCACCGACAGAGCAGCAACATCCCAAATCACTCTGTTCATCTGAAAGAAAAGAAGTCTGGCTCACTGACACTAGCATTTTTCTGTCATATCTGGGTTCTACTAAGCTCTAATTTCATATGTATAAATACTTTGAGGGATGTTGTTATAATGTGCACAGGTAGATGAAGGTATTATATTCTACAAAAATTTCTTGACTTGTAAATAGTCTCCTTTTCTTTTTCGGAAACTTATGCACGAGGATTATATTACAGGCAAAATGGATTCTTTTCTTACAGATGAATTAAATGTGTCAGAAATTATAATAATAATTATTTATTTAAATCTTTAGCCAATTCAATAGGTCAGTCACACAGCAAGTAGATATCATTATAGACCTACCTTTTTTTGGATGCTTCGTTTAAAATTTTTTTTTACCTGAAATTAGAATGAAATATTGAGATGAAAAAAGAACTGTTTCGGCAAAGTGTGAAGAAAACCGATCAAAGTACTTTTAATCATGGATAATTTTTTAAACAGTCTCATTTGAAATAGTAATTTATCTGTAATATGTCTTTTGAGCTTTTTAGCTTAAAACCATCTTGTTAATTCTTACTGTTTGCTCCATTGTTCTCTTCTACCCTTGCTCTTCATTGAGACTGTCAAGCTCTGCGATCAAGAACTCTTGCTCCCTTGCATCCTCATCACAAAGTCTAGACACTACTAACTGCAACTAAAAAATAAGAATAACAGACATTGTCATTCTTCTATCGTTCTTCAGGATTTTGTATAATGATTTTTTCAAGATATAGCTCATTGCTTAGTAATAATTAATATCTTATGTCACCCAAATATATATGTTATGATTATGATTATGATTGTGAATGTAAACATCAGATTTGGGGGATATGTGTGGAGATGAACTTATTCTACTTTGTTAAGCTAGTTCATATGACCAACCTAGCATCTGTTCAGCACACTGAAAAGCTGAATAGAAGTCTGAAATGAGAGAACTAGCAGGAGAGATATGAGGTTCCCTGGGGAATGCTCTGAGATGCTTTTTCTATCTTAACTAAACCTTATCCTCAAGGCTTTTACATATTTAGAATTGCAGAATACAAGCAATCTCCTGAAAAGAGGAAAGACCCTATTTTTTAAATGTTTAAAGGAGAGAAATACTGAGATGTATTTGCAGCAAGCAAGTTGCCTTTGCGTGGTTGGTTTTAACCTAGCAAGTATGATAGGTCACTTGGTGGTATATGATACCACCTGAGAAAGCATGTAATCCACCTCCAGTGGTAAGATTTGGAAAACCAAAAGTAAGTTTTGATCTGTGGATTCCAGGAGATTTTTTTAGATGCTTTCATTTATGGGTTTGAAAGTTGTTTGTATGAAGGAAATGTGTAAACTAGTTTATGAGAATAGACCATTAGAGCAATCTTAATAATATTTTGGTTATACTTTGCTTATAATTGAAATAACAGACAAAATTCTCAGACAGTAATCTGTAGACCTGTTACAATTCTTCACAGATAATGTGTAACTCTTATCCTTTTTAAAGCTTTTGACACAGATCATCAGAGTATTGTTATGTCTTTTGGTATATATAGTCCATCATTTAGTTATCTTAAAACCATTGGTACATAATAAAGTAAGAATTTGCAGATCACACTGGTTGTGTACACCCTGCTAGTTTGGACCTCTTCCTGCTTCATTCCAGAATGAACCATGCATGATAAAAGTAGTGGATCACTCTCAGGTCCTTTCAGGGACAGAGCAAAAGCCTTCGAATTAACAGTTGGTAGACTGGCCAAAACCTGGTAGTAATTCAGTCATTAGATTTGGCCAAAACCTCTGCGATAAGTGTTATGCAGAGGACCACACCAAACCATCTTCCTTCATTCAGCCTCAGTCATTCAACATTAGCCTGACAGGTCTTGCACCCTCATTGATCCTTATGTTATGCTCCTTTGGTCAGGTAGAAATGTGGTATAGACGTAGCCATTGCCAATTAATTCCTACCTACAACAGCCCCCATATTTGCTTTAAAATGATCTGCTCAAACAAGAACATGCATTTCTGTAAAAAAAAGCCTTCACTGAATGCTGCTTCTTGGGAAAAAAAAAAAAAAAAAAAGAAAGCAAAAACGAAGAAAAAAAGATTTCATAACTAATGCAACTGATGGTCTCTCAGCTGTTCTCTGTCCACCCTCTCTTTTCTTGCAGTGTCCATAGTTTTGCCTTTCTGAAGCGGTTCTGTGTTGTGTTTCTATTTTACCCAAACATAAATAAATGATGGCAGCCAAATTGAAATTATTGTCTCTGCATGCTGAGTCATGAATGCAATTATTAATGCAATTATCAATCCTGAAGATTTTTCAATGCCTGTGGGGGCACTACACTTAAAGTCAACAAGAGTAATCACACCATGTGATGATTCAGCTTCACACTTTTCTGAATGCTTCTTTATAAAGACCTTCTCAGAATTACACATCAAGAGTGATCCTGAACAGTAGGAGCTTTTTTGTCTACTTAAAACTGGAGTATCTTATCTTACCCTTAGAAGTCATATATGCTTAAGTGTATCTTAAACAATTAAAACAAGGTGTAGATGACTGTGGAACTTAATCTGTAGGCAGTTGAATTCTATTTATTATAATACAGATAACTTAAATGGTAAAAATAAAAGGTGTTTTTTATGAGCAAAATGTATTATTTAAGGTGTTATTCCTAACAAAAGCTTTCATAAGGCAGGTCTGTCACAAATAACAAGGATTCACAGTATTTATTCTTCTCTTATTAAACCCAATTTGATTTTAATCAATTTCCTATTGAACTCATCACAAGAAAGAACAACATCAAGTGTTTTCAGAAGTTCTTCAACAAACATCTCACCAACACATATTGAAGTTTTGGTGATATCCTAACATTGCAAAAGAGCTGTGGCCATATTTATGTCTTAAGGTTTATTGGTGGCTTCTTTGCCTCTTGCCTATTTCAGCTGTTTTGTTCTCTGAAAGAAAGGAGATGAAAAGGCTGAGGGGAGACTTTTGAGATTTCACTTGAGAGATAGGAACAGAGTACTGGCAGAGTTGCTTACTTGGTTCAGAGAGATTTATTTGCTTTCCTTTCATATTTTCACTTGAAGAGGAAGACATATCTCTTTTAAACTTGGGCTGGAATGAAATTTTTATTGCTGTCACTCTTTTATTAGCTGAATGTGAATTTGATAGTTTTGATTGCATTTTCAACTCATAAATATTTAATCTCTTAATAGGCATGGAAGAGAATGATAACTGACTTTGTCCTTGTAGAAAGCAAGTCTAACAACATCTTTACAATGTTGTGTTTAATTATCTCTCCTTTTTATAAGATATTATTTTAATTCATTGCATTTATTGATAAGAAATTTTGTTTGAAAATATTCCAAACACTGTATTTTTATATAAAAGCTTTTCAGCCTAAAGACTGTCTTTTACATGAGTCCCAGAGACACTACCCAAATTCTTTGCAAGCTTTATTTTCTTAAAAATTTCATTTTCTTTTTTCTTTTATAAAATATATTTTATGATTTCCAGGTACATAATTAATTCTCCTATTAGATTAAATATCATAGGATCATAGAATCATAGAATGGYTTGGGTTGGAACGGAACTTAAAGACCATCTAGTTCCAACCCCCCTGCCACGGGCAGGGACACCTTCCACTAGACCAGGTTGCTCAAAGCCCCATCCAACCTGGCCTTGAGCACTTCCAGGGATGGGGGCATCCACAACTTCTCTGGGCAACCTGTTCCAGTGCCTCACCACCCTCATAGTGAAAAATTTCTTCCTTATATCTAATCTAAATCTACCCTCTTTCAGTTTAAAGCCATTACCCCTTGTCCTATCACTACATGCCCTTGTAAAAAGTCCCTCTCCAGCTTTTTTGTAGGCCCCCTTCAGGTACTGAAAGGCTGCTATAAGGTTTCCCTGGAGCCTTCTCTTCTCCAGGCTGAACAACCCCAACTCTCTCAGCCTGTCTTCATAGGAGAGGTGCTCCAGCCCTCTGATCATCTTCGTGGCCCTCCTCTGGACTTGCTCCAAGAGGTCCATAACCTTCTTATGTTGGGGGCCCCAGAGCTGAACACAGTACTCCAGGTGGGGTCTCACGGAGCAGAGGGGGAGAATCACCTGACTCGACCTGCTGGTCACACTTCTTTTGAAGCAGCCCAGGATACGGCTGGCTTTCTGGGCTGCAGGCACACATTGCTGGGTCATGTTGAGCTTCTCATCAACCAACACCCCCAAGTCCTTCTCCGCAGGGCTGCTCTCAATCCATTCTCTGCCCAGCCTGTATTTATGCTTGGGATTGCCCTGACCCATGTGCAGGACCTTGCACTTCGTCTTGTTGAACTTCCTGAGGTTTGCACGGTCCCACCTCTCAAGCCTGTCAAGGTCCCTCTGGATGGCATCCCTTCCCTCCAGCGTGTCGACCGCACCACACAGCTTGGTGTCATCAGCAAACTTGCTGAGGGTGCACTCAATCCCACTGTCCATGTCACTGACAAAGATGTTAAACAGCACCGGTCCCAATACCATCCCTGAGGAACGCCACTCATCACTGGTCTCCACTTGGACGTATTCTTGGAAATATTCTATACTGGGATCAATTACGTGCAGTAGCAATAGCAAACAATCTTGTTATATTTGTAAATACACACTTACTAGCTACATAGCAAAGATATAAGACATTTATATTTAGAGGTAAACATTTCAGACAAATATTTTCTTTGGATTATTCTCTGAACACTTAAGCAATTAAGAAGGGAAAACTATTTCCCACTTATTCCTTTTTTAAAGCTTATTTAAAATTGTAGAAGTTTTAAAGGGAGAAAAAAATACAGTTAAATGGGTCTGATTTTGGAAATACTATAGTGCATTTAACTGCCGCCTTTCCTTCTTATGCAGGGAAAGGAGACAGGAGAAAAGAAATATGGATGTTCTTGGCTGTCTTCCTGATTTGGTACTTGTAGAAGAAGAAAAAAATAGAGAACTTTCAGACAATTTCCCTATAAATAATTTACTTGTCACTGCATAAGAATTATTTCATTCTTTTCTCTAGCTACTGTGAGTTTAGAAATATTTGCTTTTTCCCCAGAAAAAGACCTTATAGAGCCCAGCTTTTCAGCTTTTTCTTAGTCTACATATAATTTCTAGAACACTACTGCTAAAGTCTCAACAGTGTTATTATGACCTCAAAGTTCTTCCAAGTTTTATTTTAAAAAATAGTAAAGTACTGGAATCTGTAGTAATTTATGACTGCTTATTTTAGTCTTCTTTTAGAATGGATAAACTTTATTGGCAAAGATTGTCTATCAGTATTTAAGAAGATTTGATTCTTTTTCTTCTAATGAAATTTTATGGAAGATGTTTTTTGAAAAAATCTTTAGTGTTACCTTTTAGTATCAGCTGATAAGTTTAAATCCATCTTTTATTAAACTTTATTAAAAGTTTGCATTTAATTGTCACTAGATCATCTGTTCCTGATGACCTACAAGTCATTACCCAGTAGCATATATTTCAATACCTTTTCCACACGTATGTTTTGTTTAATACTTTTGCTCTGAATTGTTACCCTAAGCAGCTATTGTACAAAATAGTCAAAATCTCACATATCCCCTTTCATCTGTTTTCTTCTCTCAAAAGAATATTTATTATTAATGAACACAAGGAAAATATCCAATGCTTATAAACAGCACAAAGAAAAAGAAAAGTCCACAGATTTTTTTTTTTTTTTTTTTTTTTTTTTTTTTGCTAAATGACATTTTGAATAATTAGCAAAGACAGAGATCTTTCAGTAGATTCTGGACAGAATTATTTGAAATTCTATACTTTAAAGCACATTAAACATTATGGGTTTCACATGGAAACTCCATTTCTCCATTTTAGTGAGGATGCTACTGAAATCTATTGGCAATACTATATCTCCTTTAACATAAAAAAAAAAAAAAAAAAAAAAAATCAATAAAATGAAAATTATTAACAAGAACTTATTAATTTAAAGAGACAAATGAGGTAAAAGTTGCAAGCTCTGCAATATTCTTAAACTGTACAATTATTTTAACAGGTAAAGTTTACATCTTCCTCATGCAATTCAGGATTATAGACTACAGAATATAATTTTTATGTAAAAACAAATTAGTTGTGATTTAAATGAGATTTGTGCAAGTTGACATTTCAGTTTTCTCCTTAAAAAAACAATTTTTATAAAATTAAAACTTTCAAAATTTGTTTATATTCTTGATGAATTTTTAAAAAGATAATTCAAGCACTTCAGAAACTTCAGTTCACAGAAAATATTTTATCTTGCTTTTGCTTTTAAAGATTTTAACCAACTTCCAATATTACTTTTTGGCATATTACATATTTTACCTGACTTTAAAATTAAATTAAACCTAGATTATATTGTCTAATGAATAAATTAATTATGAAGTAATTTCATATAAATCAGGTTGGAGACCCAGGTTTCCATTTCAAATTAGGAAATTATATTTCCCATTTACTTCTCTTCTAACCAAACAAGGACTGTGTATTTCCAAGATAATGCAAAAGCTGTTCAGAGAGAACGAAATATAGTAATGTGCAAGAATTTTGTTATTCTTCAGTAAAACTTCCAAAGCCTTAATAAACTGCTTCTTTTTGGCCCTTCAGAAGCTACCATATTCTTCTTGCAAATTTTAGAGGCTGCTAATTAGTAAATGTTATTCTCTGATTTATACATCTCAAAACTCATAGAAATTGAGAAATAGTTGCCATCATGAACATTTGTTTCATTTTCTCATCTGGAATTAAATTATCCCTTTCAAACAGAAAGCCTATATATTACTTGAATCTTCTCTAAACCCTCAAGATAATGTTTAATTGATAACTAGAATTTATGTTGACTTTTTGCATGAAGTTAATTTCTTCTGGCTTATGGACTAGCACCTAGTGAGGAGTGGATACACTGCTAATGGAACTGAAGGAAGTATATGTTTTTGAGATCTTAGTATATATCCTGTTCAAATTAAAACAAACAAACAAAAAGCCCTATAAGATATTACAGAAAAAAAGGAGAAACATAAATTAACTTCTTTTTCTGCCAGGTTGTCTTACTAGATTACTTATGCTCACGTACTTTAAAAAAACCCCCTATGTATACAAAGCCCCTCCTTTATTTCTGTGTGCAGAGTGACCAGCTATGTAATGTGTAGGGTTCAAGACAAGTTCACAAGTTTTTCACAAATGACCTACTTGTTGAGACTCTCGGTTCATAGCTTATTGTACATGTGCTACATATTGTATAGGAGTGGATGGCAAGCAGAGAGGAAAAGTGATTTCCTTGTCATGGCTGCTGCATGCTCCAGCAGGTGGGACCAGCAGAAAAAAAAGGAAAAATTCTACTTCCCCAAGTTAATGGATGCATGCATAGTAGGGCGAAGCTCCAGAAATGTAGGTTAGGCCAGTATACAAGAGCAGGGAGAGCAAGTAATGACATCTGCTGAATGTGGTGAGGAAAGCAGAGGCTGATGCAGAAAGCAGAGCCAAATCTAAGCTTAAGAAGGGTTAGAGACGACTCCTACGGGCCAGGAGGGAGTTATGCTTACAGTAAGAACATTTGAAGTCCTGAAAGTTGCCAAATCTGACAGCAAGATGGAAGGAGAAACTGAAGGCTGGAAATCTTTATTTTTTAAACCTTGTATTTAATCTCTTTTGTCCAGCAAGTCTGAGTTTTACCTTGTTCAGGTTTCTGTTTTGCTTTCTAATAAAACTGAGTGTTACATTTTGACAACCTTTCATGCACCATCCCGTGCTAGCCCCTTTCATTATGATATGTATTGTTATGCTTGTACATATATATGTTTATAAAACACTACAGAAAGGTTTAGGTTCTAGTACCTAACGAAAATTTAATTTTTTATAAATAAAATAATAATGAATAATTGTCACTATAAAGGACAAAAAAATGCTAATTCTTTTTCATATATTGTCCCAAAGGCGTATCCTTGTCAAAATTGCTGTGAGACATTTAGTCCCTAAAACCTTTTGTTACACCAGTGAATGCAAGCTCTTTCATGCCAAGATAAGACAGGGTCAATGTTAATATCCCATCTTGAGAAAATACTATGTGTGTTTTTTGAAGCTGTAGTTATACTGTTCCCTTCTCTAAATTGATCCACATATTGTTTAAAAGGAGGAATAAGAAGCGATAAGAAGGGAGGAGAAAACTTCACCACACTGATTCAAGGTCTTTTTGGGCTGAAGTTAGATCAACTGTTGGTCTCACTCAAGTTCTCTTTGGCAGGTATTCATCCTGCGCCATCTAATCTCTCTGATAGCAATGTGACATTGTGGTCTGGATTTATCTACTTTATTTAAGATAGATATATATATATATAGGGGACTTAGCTGTTTTAAGCTCCTTTTACAGACAACGAAGAGAGGCGGGTTTATTTGTGAGAATTCAGATTTTTGTTAACAGCCTAAAGGGGAGGTTGTAAATGTTCTACATAGTTTTTAAGATATTTTACACAGACTTAGTCTCACTGCTCCCTTCTCTACAATGTAGCAATTCTTATTTTTCCTTTTTTATTTCATAGAGGGAAAGTGTTGAAGTCCCATATTGTTATTTTAAAAACCCCTCTAATTTTATAGAAGGTCATGGTTGTGAGGTCTTATTTGTCCTAAGACATGACCCAAGAAAAAAGGGTAGTGTGAGCATTCTATAGCTCCAAAGGCTTCAGGAAATAAAAAAAGCTGAACAAGAACTTGGCTGGGAGTTTCTCTGTCTGCACAGAGGGGAAAATTTTTCCCTAGACAGGTCTTAGAAAAGGTGATAAATTTAGAGTATTTTCCCTTTATGTAGATTACAGCTATATTTTCAGCTTCCATGTCAAGTTTCTTCCAAATGAGAATAGAAATAGCCAAGATATTAATCACATTTCAAATATTTATAGTATAACAGCCAATTCAACTTCAACTATAGCATTACTACTACTATCCCTAAGGTAACTCAATTATACTTATTTTGTATTACATGATGTAATATATCAGTTTAAGAGCATAACGACATAATAAATCAAAGCTGAGAAAAAAAGAAACCTGAAGGAATTAATTAAAATAGTATTTACAAGAGATGAAGAGAGACTTATAGTAAAATTTTAGGCCCCAATCCAGAAATTTTTTCTATGTACCACTATCACAGTAGGGGCAGTCACTAATTTCTTGCAGAGTCTCAAGATCTATCATGAATGTACTGCATAAAGGCCAGAATTCTCAGCTTCGATGGAGGAATTGTGAGATTTATAAAATCAAAACCTGGTTGAAAAAGTACACAAAAGCAAGGTCAAGGATGCAATAGAAATTCATTTGACAGAGCCAAGATAGAAAGCTTGGACAGTTAAAAAAGGAGTTTGAAATTGTGAGTACAATAATCTGTAGGAGGAAAGAAAGAAATATATGAAAACATTATGGTGCAATAAGATGAATACTACCAGTCAGGTAATCAAGTAGGTTAAGTACTCATTACAGCACCAAATAACTAGGCCAATAATAGCTATATAGACAATAAATATTTCTTTCCAATTATTTTCAAGAAGGAATATACACTAACTTATCTTCCAAGAAGCCCCTTATAGTACTAAATAGAATTCCTCTTCACCCCCTTTTCACTGAACTATTTATTAACCGGGTCCTTTTCTCCATGAGTGTTATGTATACTCAGTGAATAGTAGCAGGAAAATATAAACAATTGCTTAACATTTATTAACCAACAATCCTAAACACACTCCTTGTGCATGTATATATTAATAATCAAGAGTCGATACAGTAGCTCTGATATTTTCCAGTTCCTTCAGGCCAAAATCCCACCAATGCCTCTCAGCATGAATCCAATGTGTTTCATATGTGGCCAATTAATTTTGCAAATGAAGAGCATCTGTGCAGGGTGCAAGTCTCAGACTTGTATTTATTTCACACTACATATATACTACACTATATGTAGAAAATATCAGAAGTATGAGAAGCAGGAAGTTAAGGAACAGTTTTCGGGGGGGGGCAGGGAAAATCAGATGTAAACCTAAACTTACTTCTAGCATTTTATGCCTATCATTTCTTTCTTCTGGACTGTCTTTTGAATGTTTAAGAATCAGCACAACTACACAGAACAGCATCTCTCTCATTCTCTGGAAGCAAGCAGCCAAATATTAAAATTAACTGAAATAATGGCCTGGACTTGGGTGGAACTTAACTTTTCCAAATCCAAGATAATGATTTGGGGAAAAAAAGGAAAAAAAAAAAAGAAATAAACAAAAAAAGAAAACAAACCCCAAACCTATTTAACTAGTAGATAAAGAAGAAATGGGAAAGGAGGTTTCCCAATTCACAAGTTACATTCCAGCTCAGTGTAGCACAACGAAGTGGTAAGCAAGCTTTCATCATTGAAAGGTAGCTGTGTTTTGAGGAAAGGACTGATCAGGATTTTGGACTTACCTTCAAAAGAAGTCCTATGATTATTAATGCCATGAGGAATAATGTGGCTCTGTATATCTGGAAGTGATAAAGTAAACAGGGGAAAGTTTAGACTCTTTTGCACACATCCACCCTGTTACACTACGTAGCTCACTGAGACCTTGTAAGACTGAGCCTAACGTACCCCGAGCCTAAGGAACTCCTGACATTCAGGAGTTGACATTCAGCCTGTATTTTGCCTTTAGGCGTTTACAGAAAACATGTTCCTTAATCACTATATTCATTACAGTGTCTATTCATACTCTATTGCAATGTCTCTTCTCTTTGGTTGTGCAGAAACAGAGACATTTCCTACGAAGGACTCATCTAGCCCAACACACTTTTCCTGCCATTAGCCAGGATCAGATACTTAGAGAATTTCCAGGCTTTGGAGTGAGGCTTTATGAGATAAGATACCCAAAAGTGATCTTTGTTCCCTACAGAAAGTGTTTTTCAAAGGTTGATTTACATCTTGAATAAAGAAGTTCTACAGTCTTCTCATCTTCTGCTTTTAATATGCTTTCTCTGGTTGGTGTTGTAAATATTGTTCAAGAAATATTGGGCTTTTTTCTTTTTTTTTTTTTCTTTTAGGTATCTAACATCAATTATATCTTGTTGTATTGTGTCCCATATGTTAATTAGGCATTGTATAAATAACTGTTTCTATTTATCATTTTTGAATTTGCTGCCAAGCTATGCATATTGTTAGTCAAGCCGTGAATATTTAGGTGTTTGTGACCTTTTCTCTTAAATGAATTTTTCAAGCAATCTAATCATGTTAGTTACTCTTCTCTGATCTCCATTCAATTTGTTCCTTTTCCCTCACTTCCCTTTCCAATCAGGTACGAAGATGCTGAGGAATGTATAAAGTATTCTAGACACAGTCTTAACAGACCTGATAGACAGTGACTAATACTCTCATGATTGATTACTTGATGTTTTGGCATATGTTTCCAAAAAACTGCATTGACCTTGGATTATTTTTCCCCCTAAAATATCACAATTAGAGCTGGAGGAGAAATGTCAGTACTCCCAGAAAATTTTCAGAAGTTAAATGTTTTCTTTTTTAAGAACTGAAGCAAATAGTTAAAAAATAAAATAATATTATGAACCAATAATCCCCCCCTACATTAGTTTAAGTCAGTTGAAATATTTTATTCTGACATTTTCCAAATGTTGCAATTTTAGCTTTCTAAATGACAAGCCAGCTATAATTAACTAACATTTTTACACAGAAAGCTAATCTTTTTGTGTGTGTGTAAAAGGTCAAAATAAGATATTTTAATAATTCTGAAAGATTTAGGAAGCAATAAGATGTTGAAAATCACTTCTTCCTAGGATATTCATAGACTCCACAATTTGGCACATCTAAAGAAAAAAAATCAATTCAGTGGAAATTTTCTGACCGTCTTTAATCACACTGAAAATTCATTTTTTAATTGTTGCTCTTTGTTTTAACATTATTATCATCATCCATGCGTCATCTTCATACAGAATATCTATTTTAGATTTTTTTCCAATTAAACTTGTGTTTTTCAAGTTTTTTCTTCAAATGCTTCTGTACTTTCCAGTTACATTTGTATTCTTTCTCATGGATGCTCCCTACACTTTCAATTGCAAGTTTCATTAATATGCTGTTTACTCTCACTTTCAGATCATTAATGAAGATGTTTAATAGGACAAGAGCTGATTCTGACCCCTGTGACAGTGTTTGAAACTTCATTTCATCTTGAAACATTGTTCATGGTTATCCTTTGCATTGCCTCAATCTTCATCCACAAGTCTTTATGTCTGTTTTGAYCTGAACTAAATGCGTAAGATTTCTTTGGATACTACATCAAATACTTTACTAAAAAAAAAAAATCCCTCCCTACTCCAAACCCCATATGTCTAGTCTGCTCTATCTCCTTCTACAGTTCTGTAAAAAGAATTTGGCTTATTCTAGAACAGAATGAGCTTCAGCAATATATGCTGCTTGTTGATCATGGTTCCACTATTATTAGTGTGCTGCATATGTAGGCAATGTAATTCCATGCACTTTACATGACCCTGGAAACCAAGGGAAAGACACTGTTTAAAAAGTAATTGCCTAAATTGGATGTGGACAGAAGAGAATGGCACAAATCCAAAAACCACAGTGACAGAACTCCCTCAGCAGCTGCTTGGCCACCCTAAATAGGTGTCTAACTCTTTGACAGACATTGTCTGCAGCCTCTCTTCTGAAATAGGTACAGAACCAGAACTTCTGGTCTGAATGATTTGTGTGTATTCTTGTTAGACCTTGACTGGAATTAAAGTAAGGCTAACAGTTAGACAATTAACAGGGGAACCTAACTCCTCTGAAAGGCTCAGCTTGGCAGCTGCTCTTAGCACAATCCTAGTACATACAGACCAGGATGAGCCCTCTGAGAAGAAAGTATTGCTACCTTTTTTATTATATTTTATTTTTAAGTTGAAGGATGTAATCAGAAGGTTGTAAAGAACTTGTATTGTAAAAGAATTAATGTGCTTGTTTAGGAATTAGAAAATCTGAATTCAGTGGTGTCTTTATCTAGACTTCTAATTCCTAAAGGTGACTTTTTCAAGGAATATACAGCAAACCATGCTTTAGAAGAAGGATGACTTAGTCACAAGAAATGACTGGAGTCCAGAGCACTCCTCTGTCATCTGAGGGCCCTGACCACCACCTGTATTCTTTTGTTCTCCTTCCTTCATAGTGGACAATGTTTCACAGTAGCCTATAGCTTCATAGTTAGGGAATCTTTGTAAGAAGTGGTAGCTCCATATCTCTCAGGTACAAGGAGAAATTCAGCAGATGTCTCACTTTTTTAGTGTAAAACCAACCTAGATTGTTACTATGATATGAAGAGGGGAACATAAGCAATCTTTTAATACAAGAGATGAATTGACTCAGTCCTGATGAATGTTAGGAACTACCTTCAGAAAGGGGCCAATGGTTATGAACCTCAAGTAGATGAAGGTATACAAAAGAAATGTATTTGAATTGCATGCTTTACCACAGGTTTAAGCTTAAGGTTGTTTTTTTTGTTTTGTTTTGTTTTTCTTTGTTTTGTTTTGTTTTGCTTTGTTTTGTTTTATTTGCACAACTGGTGAAACACCTGCCTTTACATAGTTCTTCAGAATTTATCTATCAGATCCTCATCTGTTGCAAGCCAGCCATAGCTAATTTGGTCCCACTTGGCAAAGAGTTTGAATCTGTAAGCAAACTTATTGAGACCAACAAAACATCTCAAAGGATCAGACTTTTTTTTGATTGATGATTCTGAACCTTTGGTAACAGTTCAGAAAATTGTGAGTCAGGAAGCAAGACTGACTCACATTAAATCAGTCCAATGTCCTTTTCAGCAAGAAGGGAACCAAGTAACTTCTGCTTATAAATCTGACTCAAAATTTCCAGTTTTTCAGTTTGTTTTGTTTTTTTTTTTATTATTATTATTTTAGTGTATTGGGTTTACAGAGCAAGGTTTTAGTAGCAGGGGGGGGCGCTGCAGGGCTGGCTTCTGTGAAAAGACACCAGGAACTGCCCCAATGTTAGACACAGACAGTTCCAGCCAGCTCCAGCCAGCTCCAGGGACCTGCTGCTGGCCAAAGCTGAGCTCATCAGTGGTGCTGGTGGCACCTCGGTGATAACATATTTAAGAAAGGGTAAAAAATGCTGTGCAACAGCAGCTGCGAGAGAGGAGTGAGAATAAGTGAGAGAAACAACTCTGCAGACACCAAGGTCAGTGAAGAAGGAGGGGGAGGACGTGCTCCAGGCGTAAGAGCAGAGACTCCCCTGAAGCCCGTGGTGAAGACCATGGTGAGGCAGGCTGTCCCCCTGCAGCCCATGGAGGTCAACAGTGGAGCAGATATCCACCTGCAGCCTGTGGAGGACCCCATGCCAGAGCAGGTGGATGTGCCCGAAGGAGGCTGTGACCCCGTGCGAAGCCCGCGCTGGAGCAGGCTTCTGGCAGGAGCTGTGGACTGGTGGAGAGAGGAGCCCACGCTGGAGCAGGTTTTCTGGCAGGACCTGTGACCCCATGGGGGACTCATGCTGGAGCAGTCCATTCCTGAAGGACTGTATCCTGTAGGAAGGACCCGTGCTAGAACAGTTCTTAAAGAACTGCTGCCCATGGGAGATAGATACCCACATTGGAGAAGTTCATGAAAGACTGTCTCTTGTGGGTGGGACCCCGCGCTGCAGCAGAGGAAGAGTGTGAGGAGGAAGGAGCGGCAGAGACAACCTGTTGTGGACTGACTACAACCCCCATCCCTTATACTCCTGTGCCACTCGGGGGGAGGAGAGAGAGAAGTCGTGAGTGAAGTTGAGCCTGGGATGAAGGGAGGGATGGGGGGGAAGGTATTTTTAGATTTGTTCATATTTCTCATTATGCTACTCTGATTGGCAATAAATTAAATTAATTTGCCCAAGTTGAGTCTATTTAGCCCATGATGGTAACTGGTAAGTGATCTCCCTGTCCTTATCTCGACCCATAAGCTTTTTGTTGTATTTTCTTCCTCTGTCCTGTTGAGGAGGAGGAGTGATAGAGTGGCTTGGTGGGCACCTTGCGGCTAGCCAAATTCAACCCGCCACATTTAGAAATTAGACCTTTTTTTTTCACTATTACGACAAATTTAAGGAAAAAAAACCAACCACAAATTCTTCATAATTTTCCTTAAACTTAAAATTGTCCTAGAAGCTTCTGCTATTAGATAATTGGAATTTCTAATTAGTAAAATTTATTAGTAACTCTTCTCTCACAATGGTCACCACAAGCTGCTCAGAACTAAGATGAAAGAAATTCTGAAATAATTATGGCATTTGTTTGAGCTCAGTGAAGTTCCTTATAACATCAGATATCTGGTGATTGGTTGGTAGTTCTGTGGAAACTTTACATTCTTTTCAAATGTGTAGTTGTGGGGTTTTTTTTAAATATATGAGTAATGGCTGGGTATTCTTATTACTTTTATAAATATACATCATTTTTGGATACTTACAGAGTATTTTCTTTCACAGTAACCTGTAGAAAAATTTAGAGAGATTTACTATGGACTTTATGAAAAGTATTCCTTTGAGATATTGGCATTTGTTACTTTTCAATTTCATTGATTCCTTGTAGACCATTTTTGCATAAGGACACTGTGTAAGATGGCCTTAGTTCCCTGTAGCTTAATTCTCAGTGTAGGACTGGCATAAATAGCGCTGTTCTGAGTGAACAAGTATAGCTAAATACGTGAACATATAATTTTCGGGATCAGGGAATTAATAAGTATATTATATTGGTATTGGTATATTGGCAGTTTATTTTTAAAAGTAGCCAAAGGGATGAAAAACACCACAAAATAAAGTACCACTTAGGATATCAGAAGCTCTCAGCTACCCTGAATAAATATGCTAGAATGCATCTGGTAGTATTGGCACAATATGATCCTAACTTGGAAGTAGAACATTGTTGAAAATTTTTCCTTTAAACAATTCTTGAACCTTCTTTTCACTGTCTACACAGAGAATAAGAAAAAAAGTGGAGGGTAGAAATAGTGTAGGGCAGAGTATTGTAATTAATACTTACTTGCATATTAGAGAAACAAAAAATTACACAGACTAATATTTCCCAACTTTTCATTTTTATATGCTACATATCTCACTGTTTTATCAGCTTTTTAAAGAAAATTTTGTGCAAAATGTAGGAAAAATTGTTGAATTTTCATTTCCATGCTGTAGTCAACATTTGTGAACACCTGAAAATGCCTTATAATAAGAAATTTAGAAGAATATTGAACAGCACAACAAAGGCTTTTTTCTAGAAAACATGATGTGAGCTTGAGTTATTATACTCAATTATTTATAGATGACAGGATACTGACTGAAATTGATAAGAAAGAAAAAAAAATTCTGAACAAAGATTAAGAACCATTTCTTCATGCAGAGAATCGTAACTGTGTTAGTGTTACATAATGGTTTTCAACTCGGGCTGGAAAAATAGAAAGGGAAGCCATTGAATAATCCATTAGAATGGTCCCTGTGGAGTAATAATAGAATTTAAAGAAGGAAAGGACCAATACTTCTACACCTTCTCGGTGGGAAGCTTTAATGTAAATGTCTAATTTACTACATTTGTCTGCAGTTTTGACCAACAATTCTTTGGTCGAAGTACTCATCTTCAGTGAGAAAAATTATAATAAACTTTAGTAATCCCTACAAAGAATTTTATATAAGTGAAAACCAGAGATGTTTCACATACATCAAGGACATTGCAAAAATTTAGTGCATGTCACATCTGTAAGTGCTGTATGAATATCATACTGATGGTAAGAGATCTGGTAACTCTCTAAAAGACAAGAATTGCCTAAACTCAGTATTTTAGTTGAGAGTGCTGCTAAATTATTGATTTTTACCTCACCCAGGAACAGACTTGTGAAGAAAAAACACTTTTTGTTTTGTTTTCTTTTGTTTTCTTTTTTTCTGTGATACTCATTACTTTGTTGTATCTTTCCAGTGTGAGATCTTCAGGACACAGGCTTTTCATATATGCAGTGTTGTAAACACTGCATTGTAAACACTGTGTTGTTGTAAACACTGTGTTGTAACACAACAGTTGTGTAAACTGTTGTGTTATAAACCAGATGCTCAAAGGAAGTAAATGAGCACTGTGTCATTAATGTTCAGCTTTGGATTGCCAATTAACTGAAGGTAATTAACATGTTTAAATATTAGTCTGAATTTGCTTTTTGATGAGAAATATTTATAGTTTATTCTACTGATGAACCACACTGTTTATTTGAATCCAGTTCTTCTTTGAGTTAGGAATTCATGAACACCCTGAAGAAATGCATTTGTTATGCCTAACCCTGTCTAATAGTCTGAAAGAAGCTTTTTCTTCTTGTTTCCTACAGAAGTCTGGGATCCGCAGTCTTCATAATGCTTATGGCAGCCAAATACAAGGATTTCTTGTCTGCCCAAATTTTTTTTGTATTACAATAGCAGAGATGTATGCATAGACAAACAATACTATTAAATCAAWTTACCCACAATCCATGCAAAATCTGGTGTGAATGTAGTAATACAGAGGTAAAAGTACTTAATAACTGAATATATATTAGCTTCCCACATGAGAATGAGCTATAATGTTACAGACCAAAGGGTAATTTTTTTTGTTTAGTCAGAGTCTCTAGGCAGCATTACAAAATATAGGTTACAAATCTTATGCAAGCTAAATCTGATTCTCAGTTAAAATTCAGAACTGCTAAGTCCTGGACAAATCAGGTGCAGTTCAGTTCAGATTCAGAATATATGTAGCACCAAAATTGTAACACCAAAATGTATGCTGTACTCAGAAGTGACTGTCATGAATGTTCATAGAGACTTTGTTTTCATGCTTACAAAAAAGAAGTTATTAAATTGCTGCCTTAAACTTCTGAATGGTTCAAAGGAAATGATTGGGATTTAAGGCACTACCATGTTTTCTGTCAGTTCATCTTATCTTTCTGCATTTAAAATAGGACTATTAGTGAGATGATGCCTATCTTGTCTTTCATTCCTGGTTCCTGTTATCAGTTCATATGTCAGCCACCTAGTGTATAAACCATCCACTCATGACTATTGGATGTACTCAAATTACTATTAAAACATTCAGAGTATATAGTCTGAATTAGTAAGATTGATCTATTTAAACCTATTTAAGGGTTTTATCCAAACAGCTCTAATGTAAATAGTTACCAAATGTCTAAATATCCTTAATGCATTGAGAATCTCTTGTTGTCGTTGTTGTTATTTTAAACATAATCTCTGGCGATCAACAGACACTATTGTATGTACTGTAAATTATCTTTGGACAAGGCCTGAACTTTCTACATAGTTTTCTGAAAACAGTATGGTCCAAACGTTTGTTGAGTTACCATGAACAGATATGTTATATATGCTCAACTGTGGTTAGAATTTTGATTTTTTTTATTACAGATACAGCTGAATTATGTTCCTTTCATGTTTCTCAATGTTTTGGAGTAGATTTGTGTTGTGGTTTAACCCGGCAGGCAGCCAAACACCACACAGCCGCTCGCTCACTCCCCCCTCCCCTCAGTGGGATGGGGGAGAGAATAAAAAAACAAAAAAGTAAAATTCGTGGATTGAGATAAAGAGTTTAATAAAACAGAAAAGGAAGGGAAAATAATGATAATAATTGTAATAATGATAGAATATACAAAATGAGTGCTGCACAATGCAATTGCTTACCACCCGCTGAGCGATACCCAAGCAGCGATCGCTACTTCCTGGACCACGCCTCCTATTCATATATTGAGCATGACGTCACATGGTATGGAATACCCTGTTGGCCAGTTGGGCTAGCTGTCCCGGCTATGCTCCCTCCCAGCTTCTTGTGCACCTGGCAGAGCATGGGAAGCTGAAAAGTCCTTGACTAGCAGACTACTTAGCAACAACTAAAAACATCAGTGTGTTATCAACATTCTTCTCATACTAAATCCAAAACACAGCACTAGGAAGAAAATTAACTCTATCCCAGCTGAAACTAGGACAGTATCCACCCCTTATTCTATACCATCTATGTCATGCCTAGATTTTACATTTTCCAATACAGTCTAATAAATCACCACCACTTTTCTTATCTTTTGATATATTTATACACACACACACACACACACAGAGATATCATTCCCTTAGTCTATGGGCCATCCCTCCAAAACGTCCATTGAGTTCATTTAGTCCATGACTTTTGGGCTCCATCTGTCGTAACAGTCTTTCAGGGCAGGAGAGATGGTGTGTGGTGTTGGATTGTTGCATGCTGAAGCCAGTYCTGGTTCCATCACCGCTGCACTTTGCTTGGTTTCATCAAAGTTCATTCTTCATTAATCTCGGTGATTCTTACTGTAATGCCATTGATATGGCCTATAGAAACCATAGAAGTGATGACATACAGTATTATATAACAATTAATATCATACAGTTCAGTTCATTGGCTATTTTCACCCAAAATCAAATCTCCTTGAGGTACACATCGGACTTCCCCATCCTTCTGCATTATCCACCAAGTGCACCCAGGACCTTGAGCAAAAGCAATCCCACGAATGGGTTTTCCCTTACCCGAGGCAGGAGTAACCCAGACTGTCTTCCCCAGCATATTTCTTATGTGCACTACAGGGACTTTATCCCCATCTACAGTACATAAAAGATTTGATTGGGCAGGGCCAGCTCAACTGAAAGATCCCCTGGTGTTGACTAACCAGGTGGCTTTTGCTAAATGTCTATCCCAATGCTTGAATGTCCCACCACCCATTGCTCTCAGTGTAGTCTTCAGCAGTCCATTGTATCGTTCGATTTTCCCAGAGGCTGGTGCATGATAGGGGATGTGATATACCCACTCAATGCCATGCTCCTTGGCCCAGGTGTCTATGAGGGTGTTKYGGAARTGRGTCCYRYTGTCTGACTCAATTCTTTCTGGGGTGCCATGTTGCCATAGCACTTGCTTTCCAACGCCCAGGATAGTGTTCCAGGCAGGCATGGGGCACGGGATATGTTTCCACCCATCCGGTGGTTGCTTCCACCATGGTGAGCACATAGCGCTTGCCTTGGCGGGTTTGTGGGAGTGTGATATAATCAATCTGCCAGGCCTCCCCATGTTTATATTTCAGCCATCGTCCTCCATACCAACGAGGCTTTACTCGCTTGGCTTGCTTGACGGCAGCACGTTTCACATTCATGGATAACCTGTGCAATAGTGTCCATGGTCAAGTCCACCCCTCGATCACGAGCCCATCTATAT
>JAYKAV010000057.1:80537-151232 GCA_035582835.1 Phoebastria nigripes | reverse complement strand
ACTAGCAGACTACTTAGCAACAACTAAAAACATCAGTGTGTTATCAACATTCTTTTCATACTAAATCCAAAACACAGCACTAGGAAGAAAATTAATTCTATCCCAGCTGAAACTAKGACAATTTGTAAGACTTTGCCATGTAATATGTCACGTTCATGTGAAAGCACCAAATGATTCTTTAGAATTTCCACTGTCCTCATGCTCACTACTGTTTTTCTGATCATTCACAACTGTACAGCACTAATGTCCAAAAATAATGTGCTCTAAATTTTGATACAACAGTTGCAGCCTATAATTACTCCTTTAGTATAGTCCCACACTGCTTTGCCCTTCAGTGACTGATTAGACACATCAGACCACTATTTCCAATATCCACCAAAGCATTCACCTAACTGCTAGATGTTATTGATTTGACAGTTGTTTATTTTTGTCCATGAACAATGAATTAATTTATCACATATGTTAATAGAACTAAAAATATCATTTAAGAAAATGATAGATTTCCTTTAATAATACAAAAATTAGGATAAAGTTTGGCTTTAGCTGTTGTGATCATATGAAAGACATAGTAGACTGATTAAGAGATTGACAGCCTCAGCAAAGAATAAAAAAGTAGTGGTTTTATCTTGGAAGAACTGATATTATAGTTATGATAGTTGATTAACATCAAGCTGTGTTTTACCCAAAGTGGCAGTTCTAAATGTAATTTGTTGTCAGCTAATCACACTTTCTTCCAGCTCAAGTATAAGTGGATATTAAAGCCACTTAGTCTCCCAAATTAATTTTATTATTCATACATGAATGACTGAATCTAAATCATCAAAGCAAAATAAGCTTGACATTCTCTAACGTTTGTGGAGAAGTGTTCATGGCGTTCTCCAGGTCTAGAAGGAAAATCACCCTGTTTCAAGTTGGAAACGTCCTTTGAATTTCTGGTAATCTTGCACCAGCTTTTTACCAGCACCTGCGTATTAGTTTCTAATACAGCAAGACTAGTTGCTTCTCTGTGTTCTTGAAGTGTACACTTTGTTGGTCTCTTATTTAACTGGGGGCAGAATGGGTCACTGAAATCCTGAAGCATAAGGAAATTAATTCAGAGAAAATGTTTCTGCATATCTAGGGGGCAGCCTTAATTATATTCACCATCAGATTAGAGGATATTTCTAAACATTTCAATGTGCAATTTTTTTTTTTTTTTTTNATTTTTTTTTTTTTTTTGGTGAATACACCTAGATTATTTATGTCTTCATTAATCTATTTCATATTGGAAATATTTGCAATTAGAATCTGTGTCTGTTTTGAAGTGTTAAATTTTTATTTTAATAAAGCAGAATATTTGGATTGAATTTATATGTTATTTATCTGTATTTATGTAAGCCACTAAGTTTCTGAAGGCTCTATGCTTTGTCAGATTTTCATTTTCCAATATTTATGTTGGAATTAATAATTGTAATCCAATATCAAAGATAAATGTGTCCTGGGAAAGATTTCAGGACTTAAAATCCAGAACAAAGAAAAATGTTTCCATTTGCTATATCCTTATTCACAGCTAACACTATTTATTTCATGGTAAGATTCCATATTGTCTCAGTTCTCTGCATTAGTGAGTGATGATATGCTTTGTATGTCCGTACATCAAGGGATCTTTATCACTAAGCCTTCTGCAGATGTGTTCCAATTTTTAGCATATGAGAGGTATTTTCTCACAACTGTAAAGTAAAAAAGAAAGAATGGGATGCATTGGCGTGGAATAAATCACATCCATCATTCATGGCTGCCCTAAAAACTGCTGTTCAATATAAGAAAGGTAATTCTTGATTGTTCCATTAACTCCATCAATTGGCAAGTCATGGTAGACAGGCACAAAACAAACCATGTGGTAAATGTAACAGTGAATTTCAAACAATGATTAGATTTTGTAACTAGATTCTGTAACATTTAGACTGCATTCTGGGTTTCAAATATCAAATATAACAAGAGGCTTATAGAACTAAACATTGCAACCTGCTTAATCAAATATAAACCACAAAATTAGAAAATTAATTCCTAGAAATAGGCAAACTAAAAATCTGTGATCCTATGGAGTTATAAATTTTGTTGAATTAAAATTTATGTTGAATTTAAAGAACTGTTTGTAGAGTATTTTGAATCATTTTTTTGCAGCTTTTATACAGAGCTAACTTATACACGAGGAACCATGCAATCAAGGAGGTGTTTCTTACCATGAAAAGCTACCTCATTTGTTTAAGTTATGAGAAAGCATCTGTTAGCACAGTCACAATTTTCATTCTTCAAGCTTAGCAGCAAAATTCACTAAATCCTTTTAGGGAACTACTTCATTCATTCCATCCATAGAAATTTTGCTCCATTTAGCATTGTGAATTACTTTCCTACCTGTTACTACTGATTACCGATAACTATTGTATAAGGTGCAGAATCTGAGAATATGGAAGGTGAGCATGTGGTCTGTCAATGTTCTTTCTCTCTGTTCATTAGACAAAAGGAAGTGAATGTACAGGCTAATAATACAAAACCATAATACAAGGTATTAGAATGAAGTAATAAGAGTGAGCATTAAGATGAGGAGCTAGGGTATGATGAAGAGGAGAGGCTGTGTATACTGGCCCTTGAACTAGGAGAGGCTACAAGAGACAATGAAATGAATTGTTTATGCTCAGATGGAGTACATATTACCAAATAGTGTATTTAAGTAGCAACTGTTGCCTGTAGAAATCCTGTCTATTTCTTTTTTTTTTAAGAGGTTGGAATGTGAATACTGAGAAAAACTGAAGTTTAAAGAGGAAAAAAATGATATTAAGTCTAAATCACTTGAATCTCTCATGCCCTCCCTGGGAAACTGTATAGTAGCTTTAACATCTTTGCTACAGCCATCACAAGCAGAGCTTGGCAAGTCACTGAGATCAACTTGTTCAGTGTATATTTCTCACTATCTCACCACGGACAGAAGCATTGTAGTGGGTTTCATTTCACTTAATTGTGTTCATCTCACATTTAGACATCTTCATCTGAGCTGATCTACAAAGGAACTGTCTTCAATAGAGAAGAATAGGCACTTGTAGCATTTGACTTATCTTTGATCTATCATTTGACTTATGTAGCATATGACTTTATCTAGCATTTGACTTATCTTTGACTATCAGTTGACTTATGTTGTATTTTAAGTTGAGATGAGCTAAACCTTAAAAGTCTTTCCACTGAATATAAAAAGGAGTCAAGGGTAACTAATTCAACTATTGTCATCTGCAATATAGACATCTGTATTTCATCAGTTGATCCCTAGCCCTAGAACCTGTTTCTGCATCAATGTGCAGCTCTCATTGCATCTGAAATTAATGAGATTTAAGTTTTGAGTAAATGAAATTCTACAAAACTTGACATCCTTTTATGAAAACAGATCTTAGAAATGTCAAAATTTTCATAAGTTTCAGTCATTGATATCTCTGTGCCTGAGCTCCCCACCTATTAAACAGGAATAATACCCTGTCACTTCATAGGAGTTCTGTGAAAGTAAATTAATCACTATTTGTGAAGCATTAGATGTTATAATGACCACTGCCATTAAAAAAAAAAAAAAAAAAAAACCCTAATGCTAATGTGAATAGCATGGATCATTAGAAATAGCTGTATTCCATTTATTACAGCATGACTGGCTCTGTAAAAAAAAAAAAAAAAAAAAGAGGAAATTAATAATTCTGTCTCCCTAGCAGCATTTGAATCGAGGGCTAAGGTTACACAGTGAATAACGACGAGAAAACAAAATATTGAATAGCTACTTATTTACTGAATACAGTAAATAAGGTACTTTTTGTATCTTATATTGTACAAATACAATAATTATGTGTGCTGAATGATGCAAGGGTCTCATGGACAAAACAGTACATGAGCATCTAATTAAAAACTGTATTATACTGCTTATGTACAAGAGCACAAATTAAGATTCCACAGATTACTTACATTCTAGCCTATTCTAACTTTTGAGTGCTTGGCTTTGCAACTACAATGGTCTTTTACTGTAGTTTTTAACATATATCATTGAGCTTGAAAGTGAAAGGCACTTTCAAAATGTATTAATATTTTTGATATTGTTTTCACATGCCTGTAAATAAAGTTATACTCATCTATCCAGAAAGTACATTTGAAGCACAGTAAAAAAGAGTAACATTAAGTACTATATATGGTTGAATTACCTTGTGACTGTAAAGGTAATTAAGCTTAGGATCTATTTGCATGGATTAACTTGAAAATTCAGGACTCAGCCTACACAGAAAAAACTGTGAAAAATCGTGGAATACTTGTCCATGTGATAAATAACACAAGCAATAGGTGAAAACACATGGTCTTATTTGTCTAATTTGGGGAAAAAAAAAAAATACCCCAGGGTACAATCAAGAGCAATCAGTTGTTGTATGATGTTTGCCACCTGGTTCTACTTACCATATTCCAAATATTTCAGTAGAATCTACTAAACTGCCAGTTAAATAGATCTTGGGAGATGAAATGTATCTACCAGAAAATAATTCTGAACAACAAATTACTTTCACTTTTGACCTTGTACAGAATTGATTCTATTCCTCAAATTATACAAGGTCCCTGTGCTCTAGTACATTATGTACCTCTTTCCAGTATATCTAGGTCATATCTGTTCTATAAACCAACAATACTCATATCTGAATAATCATTTCAAAACAGTCTTGATTCTTATTATTATGAGAGATTATTTAACTGTCAAAAGGACTCTCCCTCATATTGCCTTTGGCATTTGCTTTGCCTTGCATAAATAGAAACAGTGCAATAGTAAAACCGGCTTTTATTTCCTTTTATGTTTCAAGAAACCACTTTACCTCTGAGTAGATTGATCAGTACTCAGAATACACTGTTGTATTTTCTTAGTGGAAAGCTGTTTAATCACTCCAAAAGAAGTTCCCATGGTTTTTTTCTGTGTTTAATGTAGTTGCTGCCAAGTGTGGCTAAAGGGCACTGTTCAAATGAAATTACACTAGACATCATGTTGTATATCTATTACACCGTTTTGTTTAAAAAATGTAAGCATGTGTTGACTGTGTGGCACACTGCGGTCTTTCACATTTTGACAGAAGTTTGTGTCAGAAAAGAATTACAATCTGTAAATGTTTGAAAACATTTCTGATATCAAAATGTAAATGCTTCCTTCGGTGTACCTACTAAACTTCTCTAACCCTTCTTTTTATTTTAAAGCAAATTGAAATTAAAATATAATAGCAAAACATGAGTCAATGTCAGTCTATTAAATCAATAGGGTTGCTATTGTCTTTGACAATCTTCATCATCCCCAAAATATTGCTGAGCGAATGAAGTGTAAGCAGAATAAGCAGAAAGCACCAATTTTAGGCAGAACTTCTTAATTCTCCTTGTCATGTAAGTCCAATGGCTTTCATCACAATATTTAATCTGTAATTTCCATACTTTCTTCTTTGACACCTTTTTAATACGTAATTTTCTTCCCAAACTGTAGATCAAATTTAATATAGAGAATATTACATTGAAGACAGAATATTTTTTCACTCTGCTTTTAGCAATTTGAATAATTCCACCAGTTTTGAAAGAGCTGCAAAAAAAAAAAAAAAAAAAAAAAAAAAAAAAAAAACAATTACATGTAATAATAAATAATAAATAATACCCAGTGTAAGTTCAAAATGGTTGTAAGAAGCTTAAGGGTTTCTAGTTATAATTACAAGGTGTTTAACACAAAAAGCAAAAATAATTCAGATGGCAAAAGTCACACTTGACTTGCAGCTGAATGTACTGCCCAGTGTTTTCAGAGTTGTGGTCTTTCCTCTTTCAGCTCCTATGAATGTTGCATTCACATAATGGCTCAGCTAAGGCAGCAAAAAGATGTGATGACTTCCCTTGAAAAGAAGAGCTGTGCATTCAAATCCCTGAATATTAAGAATAACTGAAGCTCAGGTTTCCTCTTTCCTTTGGGAATCCACTTGCTATTTAGCTCTTATACAGAAAGTAGATCCTGCAGCTTTTTCCTTTAGTGCCTAATTAGAAGCTAGAGATGTATGTTCAAATTCAGGTGAAAGTCAGACTTGTGGGAACATTTCTCCTTCTACTTCATATTCTGCCTAAAGTGAGTCCCATGCTTAGGCACCTGTCCTGGTTTCGGCCAGGATAGAGTTAATTTTCTTCCTAGTGCTGTGTTTTGGATTTAGTATGAAAAGAATGTTGATAACACACTGATGTTTTTAGTTGTTGCTAAGTAGTCTGCTAGTCAAGGACTTTTCAGCTTCCCATGCTCTGCCAGGTGCACAAGAAGCTGGGAGGGAGCATAGCCAGGACAGCTAGCCCAACTGGCCAATGGGGTATTCCATACCATGTGACGTCATGCTCAATATATGAATAGGAGGCGTGGTCCAGGAAGTAGCGATCGCTGCTTGGGTATTGCTCAGTGGGTGGTGAGCAATTGCATTGTGCATCACTCATTTTGTATAGTCTATCATTATTATTATGATTATTACCATTATTTTCCCTTCCTTTCCTGTTCTATTAAACTGTCTTTATCTCAATCCACAAATTTTACTTTTTTTTTTGATTCCCTCCCCCATCCCACTGAGGGGAGGGGGGAGTGAGCGAGCGGCTGTGTGGTGTTTGACTGCCTGCTGGGTTAAACCACAACAGCACCTCTCCCTTTTCAGTTGAGAATAAAGATTATGAATTCCATCCTTGCAGAGAAAAGCATAACTTTTAGACATTCCATTGCTAAGCATCACAATGCTCATCTATATTTTTGGACCTTTACCATCGTACTTTACATCAAAGGACACTTAGAGGTAGTAAGTAATGTTCTTCCAAAAGCACTGATCCAATCCTCAGTAAACATGCAGATTTACTCCAGGTATGACTTTCCTTTTTCTAGGAAGTTAATTCCATACTCCTCTAACCATTTTTCCATTATTGCAAAAAAGTTACTTTCACATATGGGAATCAGCTCAAGTTTTCCAATTACTTTAATAGCAGTGAACAAGGCTGCATCTATCAGACAGCATTAACCAAAAAAGACTTTTTGATTCCTCGTGGCTGTAAGCATATCAAATAGTCTATTTTTTTTTTAGGGGAAACCTGTTCATTCTTTAGGTTAAGGTTTTCTCTTAACATTTAAGGTAGCATTTTCAAAATAGAACATTTTTTACATTCTCAAAACTATCTCTGGGATGTTAACACCTGCAATAAACTCAGTATTTACAGATACTTCCAAATCTCAGCTGAGGTTTTTCTTCTAGGATTTAAGTGTTAAAACATTGGCATTGAAGGTAAAAGTCTGTCCTTGCTGTCTCTGAGAATTCTGTTTGACTAAGTACAGGCCAGATGAGATGATTGGCATTTTTAAGGTGGGTATTTAGTGGAGTAATTGCTCTTTTTTTTTTTTTTTCTGCAGGGTAAATACTCATGGTGGTGCCTCACAAAGCTATCACATGACCTGGATGAGAGCTGTATAAAAGGTGCAAAAGGGTATCACTGGTACGACCAGTGCGAAAATATCAATTAGAGGAGAGGCAAGACCAGCAGTGGAACAAGCACTGTGTCACTTCACATCCTTGACAGAGAGATGACTTTTAACACCCTAGGTAAGTTGTGTCATTGCAAATGTCATCAAGAGTCATAACAATGTCATATATTTAACTGACAAACCTCCAAATCCTTACTGAGCATTTAAGGAGGGTGAATACAACTATGTCAGCAGGGAAAGTGGCTGTCATTTGACAAACTGACTTTCCTACCTGAAAAAGACATACGAAATGTATCAAAATGAATGTTTGCTGCAGATAGCTTATAGCTCTCTGAGACAGGTATAAAATGTGACCATATTATGCTGCAGTCTTCCTCCTTTTTATGTCTCCACCCCTCAGAGCAGGGGTCACCTATCTTTCCCAGATGGTACACCAACCTGTATTTTTCTTTCCTCAATCAGAATTTAAACACACCAGTAACAAGTCTTGTTAGCTTGCAGAGGCTGACTCTGAGTCAAAATACTCCTGATCTGATGATACGTAAGTATTTTGCCTGTGTGTGAGGCAAGATCTCCTGGATCCCAATAATGTAGGTATTCAGGCAGATACTGTGTTTCAGAGATGTTTATCTCATCTGTCATCACCGTCCCAGCTGGCTGCTGCTCACTCAACTTCAGCAAATGAGTGTAATGGCTTTGAGACTATACTATCTGTGCATTTTAAATGTAAAACAAGAAAAAATTTCAAAGTAAGAGCTCCGTGGTATGGATGTCTCAACTTTAAGTAATTGATAATGTTATTGAATAATTTTCTACAATATGTGAAATACCTCCTTCCATAGACTAATCACTTCTACCTTAAGATATACAGTGAGCCAGAAAAGCACGCATAGTCTAAAGAGACTTTTTTCTGCATACCAGAAGTACTATGAAAAATGGTTTTGTAAAAAACCACCACCAGTATATACATATTTCTACATATATCTTATATATGTATTTCTATGTATATCTTTGTATTCAATTTTCTAACAGTGAACCCAAAGGATACAATCTCAAATAAAATGTGTTTTCCCTCTTTTATCCCCATCTTTCAGTCAACTTGTAATATAATTCTAATGTTTTGCTTACAAACTGAGTAATATTATTCTATAAAGCACAATAACAAGAATGGACTACCCACAACACTGCTAATGCAATCACTTGAAAAAGAACAGAGGTGAAGAATGGTTTGTGTCAGTACATCTCCTATGAGGCACCTAAAGGAGAGGAAAACCTAAATAGAACCCCTTGCTGATATGGTTTCAGATAATATTATTACTCAGCTTTTGATTTACAGCAAGATATTTTTCCTAGTTAGGACTTGTTAAGGTCTATAAGTGCACCCTCAAACCTTTCAGGTCTATACTTTTTAAGTATTTAATCCAAAATAAATAAATAATATAATATAACAATACATAACACAATATAATAAAATTACACATCTGGCTGTATATACAATATCTTTGGGATTTTTCAGGAAAAGAGTATGTTCCCCTAATTAAATAATTTAAGAACGGAATCCACAGTAATTATATTGGTCTTCAGTGGAATGACATTTTCAACTTTAAAGAAGAAACACTAACAGAAAATGATTATTTGTAAATACAACTAACCAAAGAGACAATCCAAAGCAGGCAGTAATATATTGTTCTAGGATGCTACCACTTTGGTTTATAGGAATAAATTTATCTTAGAAACTTGGAGGAGTTCAGACTGAAAATGTATCGTGATCTGGACTGGGGCTCATAGCTTCTGGATTAATGTCAAAATTTGTCTTTTGGGAAGAAGCGAACATCCCATCCACATCTGTGGATCCTAATAAATCCTGATCATTTTCTCCATCACAAATTTGCAAAAAAGAATTCTTTTTTCAAATTAATTGTAAAAGAAGCGATGTTACCACTAGATTATCCCCTCCAGTAGTACAGGTTTGAGATTATTGTTAAAGGTAGTATACTTCCACCTTGGCAGAATGTTTTGGAGACTGTTAGCTGCGGTTAGCTTATAAATCTAAATTTTTGTTAGAATTTGACTCATAGTTAGTATCAGTCCAGTATGTTGAGCTATTGTTTTAAAGCTAATAGAACAGATAGAATTGTATAATACAATCATTACAAAAACTATGAGGGGGTTGTCTTCTTTCTTTCCTTTTTTTTTTTTTTTTTTTTCAGTGCAAAGCATGTAGACTTCACACTAATTTAGTGTGAGGTTAATTTAGTGGAAGTGCTGAAACACCCTTTCCTAAGTAAGAATACATAGAAATCAGAAATGTTTAAGAATGTTGTACCCCAGAAAGAACAAAGATGGAGGCAGAAATTAGTAAAGCATTTTAGCAATGTTGCACAGGGGTAAGAAAATTCTAAATTTGTAAGTTGAGATTCTTGTGCTAAGGAATGTTTTTATTTTTGAAAAGGCATGTTTAACATGCTATAAATTAATAATTGATCAATATTAACACTATCTAGCAATATGATTGACTACAAAAATATGTGAATGGGAATTATGTGCATATACATGTACAAGTTGGGGGAATTAAAATATGTAAATCTGTCAATATGGCTATCTTCTCATTTCTGCTTAGCCCTGTGCTGCCTCTATCATCGGTCAGCTGGCTCAGTTAGCTTTTAGTGTAAATAAAGGCTTCCTTAGTTTACATTTGCAATTTCCTTGTAAATTTCCAGGTAAAATGCCATAACAAAGGTGGAGGAGCAAAAGAAGGCTGTAGGAAACATGATTCAGAAGATATTTCAAGGCCCACTGTTGCATTATTGCAATGTAGAGGCTATCAGCCTGAGCATTGCAATGACTTTAAATACTGCAGCTATTGTTTCATACAGCTTACACATAGCAGTGGTTACCTATTTCAGTGGTACAGTATTTCTCACCTTTTGTCTTTCTTGAAAATCTGGATTGCTAGATACTGCATCACTAAAAAATAAAAAATAATTAAAAAATCTCAGCATATGAAATACGTTTACCATGCCGGATCGATAGATCCTTTTATAATTTACTACAAAAAGCACCAGTAATAATGGCTAATTAACCAACTTGTGCATAGTGAGCCTGGAACCTGGTAAGGAAGTTAGGATAAATGTTCCATATGCCATATAACTCTGATTTCTTCACAGCCCCTCTTCATGAGGGGCTTTTTTCAAATGCCATCATTTTGATTTTCTAAAACTTATACAACCTTTTTTTTTATTGTGAAGACTGACTCAGGGCACCCTTCCTAAAAGGGAGCAGTAAAATTACTGAAATAGTCCCTGATTTGCTGAGAGGACCATGATGATTTTCTTGAAAAGTGTCTACACCCTGGGGAGTCCTGGGGAATCTTCAGAATTTAAGTTTTGTTTTGTTTTGTTTTTCTCCTATCTCTTAATCTATTTTCTATAAGTGATCATTTCCTGAAAGGTGGTAACTGAGTACAAAAGCGGTGTGGATAACATACTAATTTTTATTTTTTCTGCCTCAGGGGCACACAAATCTCTTAGTAACTTCATGGTTTTCATCTGAATTAGGATGGTCTGCCTGGTAGAAACAAGTTCACACCGGATGTTGTTGTTGTTTCATTAAAGATCTTCTTGCACACATGGACTTGTGTAAGGAAGACAAACCTGAGGTCACAAACTGCATATTTCCTGAATACTTCACAAGGATATTTCTAGCTGATTATCACTTTTAAAGTAGACATGGACATTTGAAATATTTGACCTTTTTCAATACTTGCAGTATTTTTTGGTATTTTGTCTATAAAGCAAGAATTTTATTTTTCTAAGAAATGTCTCCAGATGCTTGTTGTTTCAAAGGGGAATGACTGATGCTTATTATCCCTGGATGACATTCCCAAATTTCTCATTGAAACATCTGTATTCAGGCAAAGGTGGTTCCTCTGAGAACAAGACTTTGCAGGTGCTGTTATAGGATTTCCTGGAGACAGAAAGCATACAGTCTGAGTGACAAAGAGTTGTGAAAAAAGAGATACCACAGGATAAATTCACAGATGGTGTTCTATCCAAAAGAAAATGGACGGAAAATTTCCTCAGATTTTTTACCACTTCACAGGTACTATGCACTCTTGCTGAGCTACTGATTCTAGTTATGTTTTAATTCTTACTACAAATACTTTTGTCCTGGTTTTGGCTGGGATAGAGTTAATTTTCTTCCTAGTGCTGTGTTTTGGATTTAGTATGAAAAGAATGTTGATAACACACTGATGTTTTTAGTTGTCGCTAAGTAGTCTACTAGTCAAGGACTTTTCAGCTTCCCATGCTCTGCCAGGTGCACAAGAAGCTGAGAGGGAGCATAGCCAGGACAGCTAGCCCAACTGGCCAACGGGGTATTCCATACCATATGACTTCATGCTCAGTATATAAATAGGAGGTGTGGTCCAGGAAGTAGCCATCGCTGCTTGGGTATCAGTCAGTGGTGAGCAATTGCATTGTGCATCACTCATTTTGTATATTCTACCATTGTTATTGTTATTGTTATTATTTTCCCTTCCTTTTCTGTTCTATTAAACTGTCTTTATCTCAATCCATGAATTTTACTTTTTTTTTTTCGATTCTCTCCCCCATCCTACTGTGCGGGGGGGAGTGAGTGAGCAGCTGTGTGGTGTTTGGCTGCCTGCCAGGTTAAACCACAACAACTTTCAAGGAAGAATATTTTTAATTCACATTTCACTATGTGTATAAGCAAACTTAAATATAAGCCCATAACGATGAAACTATAAACTATCCTGCCTATTAACCTGCTCTAGTTTCTGTAGTATGTGTATATGACAGTTGGATAGAGTGAACAAGAAGTGTGCTGCAAGGTCACTGTTGTAAAAACTGTTAAGATTCATGGTAACTTTCAGCTTACTTTGGAAGCTTGTTTTTAAATTATACATTGAACAAAGTGTCTTGCTATAATAACTTCCCACTGCCTGAGCTACCCAGAACAAAAAGACTGTATGGAAACTCGACTTTGTGGTAAACATGGAGCATTTGAAGAAACATATAGTAAACCAGTGGTGAAGTGTG
This sequence comes from Phoebastria nigripes, assembly GCA_035582835.1. Lineage (NCBI taxonomy): Eukaryota > Metazoa > Chordata > Aves > Procellariiformes > Diomedeidae > Phoebastria > Phoebastria nigripes. Next base: position 138,662 of record JAYKAV010000057.1, on the reverse strand, counting down.
TTTGTTGCTTGACATGGATAGTATGGTCACTGTTTCTAAAAGAATCCATATGAAAAGTGTATAAAGAACTAAATTTTCTCTTAGCAGTAAAAAGAAAGGCAAAACCTGGTCTGGCTGAATTTTGAAAGATAAATTCAGATACCTAAAATGAGAAAGCCAGCTACTACAGTTCTTCAACTCAAAAAAAAGGATTGCAAGGATCTTATTGCAAACACCTTCTGGAAATAGTATCAACTAAGACAGGTGGGTGATATATAGGTCTGAGGGCTGTTTTCAATTTTAGGACACAGTTTTAAGTTCAGACTAAGTTTACACTGCAGACTGGCAACAGGAGTTCACACTTCTACTTTACTTAGTGGGAGCTTGAGACCATTACGATACATATTGTAAAGCACAGATATTTGCAAATACATCTCTATACACAGTAATTTATACTGCTTAGGATTCTTATTGATAACTTTCATGATCCAATAATCATTGACTAGCTCTGGAATGCCACATTGGATTTGAGAACCATTGGCTCAGTAAATTGAAGAACATTTCATATATCTGTCTTGTGCTCCATGGAAAGAAGCAGTTTCCAAGGCTCATGACCTTACACTTTTTGCTTCGAACCAGGTGCAATTAAAACTCAAAAGTTTCAATTTCTGTATTTTTTTCCAGCTTAAAGATTTAACTTTGATCAGAATTATTTTTAGTCTCTTAGGAAGGAAAGCAGAGCACTTTCACATCATCTTAAGTACTGCTTATAAGAGAAAATATTTTTAGTTCTGGAAACAAAATATGCTTTTTTAATGGAAGAAGTATATATCTTTACAGTCACAAACTGTCACTCACTGAGGGAAGGAATACTGGTTTCACATATTCAAAATCACTCACACAGACGTGAAAAATGAGCCTTCTAGCTGACTGACAGATTGCCTTTAAACAGAAGAGAATTAAGGAGAGATGTGTTCTTTACATGTTTTGTTTAGTTTGTTTCTTGAAAAACTTCGTAAGTGACTACAAAAAGTCTACCGAATACATTTGAACTCATATATTTTATTTCATTTCAGATTGACTTTTTATGAGTTTTTTTACATGATAAGGAATTTATATTTGTCCAATTCATACCACTTCCCTGCATTTCTGCAATCCTTTTGAAGACAGTACAATGAAAGTAGAATTGGACTAGACACCTTCATACTTGAATACACTGACTGTGCACCACTTCAAGACAGACATCTGTAGTTGTACCACTGTAATATATACTACTATAAATATTGCATAATGGGTATGAAACTGTATTTGAGACCATTTAAGGAAAGAAAAGTAGAATAATGCACTTGTGTGCATTTTCTTCCCATCTTCAAGTGTATAAAACACTGCATTGGCTGATAGCTTCTTTCTTTCTTCAAGAAATTTGCCTGGATTTAAAGACTCTCATTAATCTCTTATTTTATTGGAGCCATATTAGAGAACATGATATTCATCATGTGCAATATATTTCTTCATTATTGTTATATAGTCACCCCTCTCCCATACAATGCATACTGAACAACTATTGATCTTCAACTTTATATATCTTCTCATACTTGACAATTTTCTTCCAAGGAGGTTTCATTACTGATCCTGTTAGGCAAAAAAAGAATCAGCATAATACAGTTCATACTTGAAAATCGTGCGTGGTGAAATGCAGTTGTCATTTTGCTATTGTAATTATCCTTCACTGCTGAAAGATTAGAGAAGAAAAATCTATTGTATGATGTTCTGTTAGTCTGATGCACAAGAATACGCTACTGATTCAGGATGTGATCCAACTCCCTGTAAACTGGTTATACAGACAATCACTGATTTCAAAAGGAGTTGGATTGACCCAGTATTTGCAATGTGAAACTGTGGACATAATCATTCCAAGCTAAAGTAAATAGAAATCTTTACTGTTTAAATCTGATTTAACTTAATTTTTTTTTTTTTTTCTTCCCCTAGCAATGTGCAGCACTATCACTGTTGTCAAAGTTTTGTATTAATTTAACAGGAAAGTTTTTAGATAATATATTGTTACTAAGTATATATAGGGGGAAAAAAGAAAAATAAAATAGTTAAGTGAAGTTAGCTAGCAGCAGGGATGCCATATGATTTTAAGGAGACTCTTTTTACAGTTTCACTCAGCATCAAACTCAATGTCTGTCTCAAGATTTCAAGCAAGCTACACCAGAACAGCTCATCAAATGTTTTTGGACCTTAGAAATATCAGAGATCCTGCTAATGTCAAAATTATAGGATTAAGCCCCACATGTATGATGCAGTAGAATTATGGGTTATTTTGATTTTTCTTTTCTTTGCCATAAATTCTGATCTTTATTTTTTGATGGATTTCTTCCAACCCTGTGCAATTAATGGAGTTTTATTCATTAGAAACAATTTAGTCCCCAAATCCTCAACTTGATTTATAAAGAAATACTTAAGAAAGAACTAATCTAAGTAACATGGTTTCATGATTTTTTAATCAAATTTGTTCCTCTCAGTTTTGTACAGGTCACTAATAAAATACTGAGTCTTGACTCTAGCCATGGAAATTTATCTGAAGAAAAAAACACTGCAAATCCAGTCCATTTATATTTTGCTATTAAACTTTCTGAGTTGTAAAAGAGTTGCTAGATAATTTATTGTGGAGTGACTGAAACTGGAAGAGGCAATAAGCAGAATGAATTATTCATCTGTAAGTTTATGATAAAGCAGCTACATTTCAGCTGCTCTTCTGTATTGAGTTGATACTGACTTACTGACTTAACATATTATCAGTACTGAATGCTGATATATGGAGATCAGTCATCTGAAAAATAATGTATCTATTGTGATCAATGGGAATGTCATTGATTATTGTAAACAGAGGATACATTATGCTTAGTAGTGGTCCATTTGAGACGCTAAATGTTCTGGTACTCAGCTGTACCTCATTATTAGAAGGCAGATTAGCTTAATAGAAAATAAGTTAATCATTCCACTTTAACTCCCCCATCACTAAAGTAGTTTAAAGTGACCAAAAATCTGTATCATACTTGCTAGATAAATGATAACAAAATATTGGAACCTTTAATTTTTTTTAGGGAATGTATGCATCCATTCAGGCACATGTAAATAAATTAAAAAATATATACATACATATGTACATTGACAGTAGTACATAGTAATACCTATTTTTCAGTTAACAGTTTATTTCTGAGTGTATGCTATTTCTTAAAAAATTAAACGTGATATGATTGAGTAGCTAACAAAAAGCAGCAGTCTTCAAATAGCTTAATAGCTACATGAATCCAGTAACACAGAGGATGACTGACCACATGCTCTTCCCTCCTGTGCCCTTGCACATTCTATAAATAATATTATGCAGTTGTTCATTCAAACAGTCTATCCAAACTAAAACATAATCAAAGTTTGGTAAAGATATGATTGTCTGTCTTGGGAATTTATAGAAATGTGCTGTCTGCCGGTATTAAACAGTACATTGCTCAGTTCCTCAAACCCAAATCCACAGAGCTTCTAAAATTAATCAGCCTGAAAGCCAAATGAATCCCTTGGTTTGATTCTTTCCATGTTGAAGATCCTTGATTTGATTCATGTCAGATTTTCATTTAATGGTTTGAAGGAATAAAAGAGGGAGATGCACCAGACAATGCACATCATTCATTGCTCTGACAAATTTAATTCCTGAAATAAATGAATAGCTTTTACAGTGAACCTTGAAGCACCTGGCTGTATTTTGACTTTGTATTGCCCTCCTGATGTTTAACAATGAAATCTTTCTGTCTTTCTTATATGGCTCACATTTTAAAATAAAAATAGGATGACCGATATTACACTGTACCCCTTGTTTATTTTTTTCTTCTTTTGGTATCTTCTGTTAGTTCCATAATGGCTGTCCTGGAAGTGTTTTATTTTGCATTTGTTAATCAAGTATTGGAATGCGGCACAAGTATCATAAACAAAAAATTAATTACTGAGTACCTTTTATCTCCTTTCAGGAGTGTTTTTGTTATGTAAATCGCTCAATTACATTTGCACTTTTTACAGAATGCTCAGCTATTGTGTAGCGATTCTTTGGTTGTTTAGTGATATAATTTCCTAACAGCTAATAAAGGGACATTCAACAACTGAACCAGGCACACAATTTAGATAGGAGCATCCCAATTATTTGCACTTTTTTGGCAGGTAGGCGGCTGTGTAGGCTGGTTGTTGCCTTCTGGCTTTGATAATATTTGTTTAAAACCTTTGTTAGTCTCTCCCTTTCCTGGTAGTCCATTGTCTTTTTCTTTTTCTCCCCACTCATCCATGACGAGCTTCACTGATGTACACAAAGTCTGTTAAAATCCAGGCTTAAATGAGGAAAGATTATGATAAAGATTATGTGAGCATTCTATATATTTTTTTATTTAGAGTAATTATCCTGAGATGAGAAAGCAATTTACACTATAAATAAGAATTAATCTCTTTCTAGTGACAAAGCAATCATAATATAGATGTTAACTAATGCATTCAAGAGAGAGGTGGAAGGAAACACTTTACTTCTGCATTCTGAATATTCTCAACTCTTTTGTTCCGAAGTAAACATAAATTAAATAAAAGGGAAGCAAGTGCTAAAATAATCCAGTGTTAGAATTTAAGTTATATGTGATAAACATTTAGCTTAACTCTTCCTAGGACTTTGTCATGGTTTAACCCCAGCCAGCAACTAAGCACCACACAGCCGCTCGCTCACTCCCCCCAGGTGCAATGGGGGAGAGAACCGGAAGGGTAAAAGTGAGAAAACTCATGGGTTGAGATAAAGACAGTTTAATAGGTAAAGCAAAAGCCGCGCACGCAAGCAAAGCAAAACAAGGAATTCCTTCACTACTTCCCATCGGCAGGCAGGTGTTCGGCCATCTCCAGGAAAGCAGGGCTCCATCACGCGTAACGGTTACTTGGGAGGACAAACGCCATCACTCCGAACGTCCCCCCCTTCCTTCTTCTTCCCCCAGATTTATATACTGAGCATGACATCACATGGTATGGAATACCCCGTTGGCCAGTTGGGCTAGCTGTCCCGGCTATGCTCCCTCCCAGCTTCTTGTGCACCTGGCAGAGCATGGGAAGCTGAAAAGTCCTTGACTAGTAGACTACTTAGCAACAACTAAAAACATCAGTGTGTTATCAACATTCTTCTCATACTAAATCCAAAACACAGCACTATACCAACTACTAGGAAAAAAAAATTAACTCTATCCCAGCTGAAACCAGGACAGACTTGATTCAGCTGCAACAAATGCCATACAACAGGTCAAATCCTTCTCATTTTGAAGTGATTTACTTTGGATTTGCTCTCGTTTAACTGAGAAAATCCAGCAATATGGTATAACTGCATTTGTCTTCTATAGAAAAGAAATGCCAAAAATATTTTCAAATTTTATCTTAGATATTTTCGTATAATAATGCATCTGTAAGGCACCAACTTAATAAATATGTATTATTTTGATATTTCATATCAATGCATATATTGTAATTAATCTTTGGATGAGAAAGAAAATAGAGTTCTTAATTGACCTCTGACTGGCTTTTGTGCAGACATTTCAGTCTTGTAAAGGATATGTGAAAGTCACTGTTCAGACATAGTGCAGCTTTACATTACCCGAGTGTATAATCTTTCCATCAGTGTATACAACTACTCAAAGTAGTATACCAATCAGTAACAAGAAATCTTAAAAAACTGAATCAAGTATTCTCACCTTCATATATATTGCCATATATATTTCAGTGATATGGATAATGTTTTCTGAATGTGGATTATGGCTATACTTCAGAAACATGTGTAAAGACTTGTGCAATATGAGCTCTTTTAGCACTTAATTTAACCACATTCTTAATATTATTAAAAATGGGAATTTCAGATTACTCTTGACCAAAAAGGGTGCACTTCTGTTATCCGCAGGGGAAGACCTCTGACAAAGACTTCTGTTACATCCCTTGTATTTAAAATCATGTATTTTGTTATTAAAAATGAATTTACAAAGTTATTTCATGATACCTTGTAGAGCTTTCATTTTCTAACATTTTTATGACAGTCAACTGATAGGCATTATTCTGAACGAATATGGAAGAAGTATGTGTATGATTAATTGTAACTTCTCTTAGTAACAGAAAGAGAAGAAATGGTTTAAAATAGATCTAGCTCTTCAGGTCCTCAGAAAAATAGTGGAAAAAATATGTAAGAACCCAAACTCAAGCAGCCTTTAAAAATTAACATTACTTGTATCTTTTTTCAGACTCTTCTCAGTGGTGTTTTGTGGCTCCATTTCAGAATAGAGACAAACAAACAAACAAACAAAAACTAAGAAAACAACAGTATAGTAAATTATAAAGCATATGGCAGCAGTGATTGAAAAGTGGTGTCTGTATTCTCTCTGTGCATTGGGCAGTGAGCTTTCATTTCATACATCATTTATAACTTGCTTCAGTGACTCGCTAAGATTTCCAAGATTTAGCATGCTATTAGTCACTTACCAAGGATCTGTTGTGGCAAGGAATCTCTCAACCTCAAGGAGTAACCTTGAGAGGCATCCCTACTCAAGAGGAGATCCTGGCATGCAGCCCACTGTTGTGCAGGAGAGCTCAAAGGGCTCTTGGGCCACCCACTATTTATGGGGGTAAGATGATTGACTCACAGTCATATTTACAAACTGACTGCAGATGTTAGTTCCTTCCAAATTTGGCTGGAGTCACACACTGATCAGCACTGTGGTTAGGTGAATGCATCGCCTATTGTGTTGTTATCTGTATCCATCAGATGCATTCATCACAGTCGCCACAGGTAGTTATTGCTTGAGCAGGGTTAGGGAAAAAGTCAGGTCAGGGGCAGGGGGAGCACATCATTACATTTCTACACATTTGTTAAATATTTTCCCAGCTATTATCTAACAAACCACTTTGTTCTTGTCTTTGGAATTCCACCCTAAGTCTGGTTTACCAGCACAGATATAACCTGATCATCAGGTATAGGCTTAAATCTGCACTAGGATACTATCAGATCCAGAGCATGAGCTGGAGTATTGGAATGGCATAGCACTGAGTTGTTAGCATGATCCACAGCATTATTTTAGTTCCATCCGATCAGCAATCTCTCATGCAATGCATCGGCACAGCTGGGGGGTTGGCATCATCCCTAGTATCACCTTCACAGTTGTGGTAGTAGTACCATAGAAAACAGGACTGGAAGAGACCTTACAAGGGGATCTGCTCCACCCCCTATGTCAAATCAGGATTAATTAACGTCAATATGAGGCAACAATATGCCCTGGCAGCTAAAAGGGCCAACAGTATCCTGGGGTGCATTAAGCACAGCATAGATAACCGGTCAAGAGAAGTGATTGTCCCACTATACTCAGCATTGGTGCAGCCTCACCTGAAGTACTGTGCACAGTTTTGGGCTCCACAATATAAGACAGACATAAAAATACTAGAATGTGTCCAAAGGAGGGCAACAGAGATGGTGAAAGGACTAGAGGGCATGACTTATGAGAAGCGGCTGAGGATATTAAATTTGTTCAGCTTAAAGAAGAGGAGACTGAGGAGTGACCTCATTGCTGTCTACAACTTCCTCATGAGGGGGAGAAGAGAGGGAGGTGCTGATCTCTTCTCTCTGGTGTCTGCTGATAGGACATGAGGAAATGGCCTAAAGCTGCCCCAGGGGAAGTTCAGATTGGATATTAGGAAAAAGTTCTTCACTGAAAGGGTGGTCAAGCACTGGAATAAGTTCCCCAGGGAAGGGGTCATGGCCTCTCCATGTTCAAGAAGTGTTTGGACAATGTTCTTAGATATATGGTTTAACTTTTAGGTTGCCCTGTGTGGAGTCATCAGTTGGACTTGATGATCCTTGTGGGTCTCTTCCAACTCAGGATATTCTATGATTCTAATTCTACTTAAACTGAACCAGAGAAATGTTTTTTCTAATATATATCTAGAAATCATTAGCTATCCTATTTCCACAGACTGCCTAAGCAACTCACTTGGGTGCTTAGCTATGTCCCCATCAGGAGGCCTTTCTTTATGCCCAGGCTTAATCTTCCTTGCTGCAAAATAGGCCTATTATTTTTTGTGTTGTTCACAGTGTAGAAAGTAATTATTTATTTGCTCCTTTGCCACAATCTTTCATATATCTGAATACTATTTTGCTTTGTGTCAAATAATACTAGCTCTTTCAAGATTTTGTGTAGGACATGTTTTCTAGAACACGGTTTTCTGCTCTAACTAATCCAACATGCTTTTTGAAGTGTGGTGCCCATATGTAGGCAGGGTAAAAAGGAAGAATTGCATTACAAATATGTGTTAGTCAACTGAAGAGAACTAGAGCTTATTCCATCACCCTGAGGTGAACCAGCAATAGTCTAGATATCCACATTATTTAATTCCGTAAGGCTTCATAACAGGGTTGCTATATCCAGATTGCCTATTGGGAATGGTCCCTGGCCCATGCTAGCCCTAAAACTGTGCCTGGGAATTTCCTGGGCGAAGACTAGTTGGACCAGCTCAAAGAAAGCTAGGGGTTATGTTAGTAATTTAATATTAGAGATTATTGAGTTCCAGTGATAAGGTCTGTGACCTGCTCAGTTGACAGATAAATTATTTTTTTTGCTATGCCCCAGAATTATACAACACTTTATTATAACACTGGTTTGCCTCCAGTCAGCTACATCTCATCCCTCTCTGCAGTGAAGAGTGGCAAGATATATACCGTTTACCTTGCAAAGCCAAGGACAGGGCTCCCTGTAGGAGCTTACAGATGGGAGTTAGCAAAGTGTCTACAGGTGTCCACTGCAGAACCATCCTGGAATGCTTCAATAGCCAAGTCGTAGTATAACCTGATTAATGTCAATTTTATTAGCCTCTAGCTTCCTCATAGAAAAATCCCAGTGATCCCAAGACCAACACTGCTTTGGTAATTATTATCTGAAGCAGCTTGAGCTGTTAAACAGCAGCATACAGCACAAAAGCCACAGCTTTAGTAGCCCAGAAAGACCAGAAAAACTGATTTTCTATCTCGTAGAAAAAGGGCTTGCAAGTATAGGAGGAAAAGCATGCTAAGTGTCTATATGTTCATAAAAGGTTGCAAAAAAGAGAAAATCATGTTCTCCGTGTGCATAATAGAAAAGGAAAAATGGGATTAAATTACAGAAAAAAAAAAGATTAAAGTTCAACCATTAGATAAATCGCCATAAAAAGAAGGGTAGTGAAGCATTAGAGCAGATTCTCTGGACAGCCTAGAGAGCCTTTATTATTCAAGGTCTTTGAGAACAAACTAGACAAACGCTGGTCAAGGATGACACAGAACAGTATTTGTAATGAAACAGGGATAGAATAGACAGTCACCTGAGGCCATTCCCGCCTTATTCTTTGGGATAAACACACATTTCTTCTGTGATCCACTTCAACTCTTCAGTCACATTCTGCAGTGAAATTCAATCTAGCCCACTGTTTACCGTTTTGAATATACACAGAGATTAGTATTCCTACCTAGATGAAACATTTTGTACTCCCCTCTTCTGTAGTTTATTTCAGGCCATTCCTCTAACTTGTCAACAGCATTACGTATTTATAATCCTGTATTCCAGACTTCTTACTAATTTGCCTAGCTCACAGATGTAAGTAATTCTTTATTTCATCTTTCAGATCATATTTTTGTATGGTATTAGATCCAACTATATGATTACTACAGTATCCAACACATATCCACTTCATACATCCCCTCAGTAGGCACACAGGTTGAGAATTACCCAGCCTGAGCTGGGTGTTGCTGGTTTAACCCCTGTACCAGGGCCAGTGACTGCTGCCTCCCCTGCTCCAGCTTCAGCTCTGGGGCTGGCTCCTCTGGGGAGGGGGTGACAGCACCCCAGCTCCCCCAGTCACTGCCTGACAAATCATAGCCATTTTTTGTGCCTGGGCTTAGGGGTGCTGGGAGCCATTGCCAGGCTGCAGCTGGCAGTTCGGGAGAAGAAAGTGGGATGTGACAGGGAAACCTGTAAATATAGCACCAAGTAGACCCCAAACCTAAGGAGAAAGAAAAGATCAACATCACACTTCTCTCGGCAGAGACCTGTGGATGCTGACAAGTCACTGTGACCCCCTGTCTCCCATCTTTCTTGAGAAGGGCTGAAGCATCAACCATAGGACCCAGAGGGACACTGGAAGTATAATCATACCATCAGAGCAACGGCATAGATACTAGGAAGACTTTAAAAAAAAAAAAAATTAACTGCATTATTAATGAGACTATGCCCTATAACATGACTTTGAGTGTAACAACATGCCTTCAAATAATTTCATCTAGTACATATCTTCCCCAGATCATAAATATTTAAATTAAATCAAGCAGGAATAACACTTCAAAACTAAAAATCATTTTCTGGATCACTTCCAGTATTATCACTGTAAAACTGTGTTATTTTTTTACACACTGTTTTTCATGTTGTTTGTAGGTAAGTGACAAACAAAAAAAGCCAGACATTCCTGCTTAGCATGAACAGTGCCCACTGCCTTATACATTATGGAGTCCTGAACTCTACAAATCTGTGACCACCATTGGCCCTTTAACAGGAAACGGTAGCTTCAGGGCAGTTCAGTCTAGTGAAACATCTACTGTAAATTGATTATTTTCCTTTCTTCTGCGTATGTGTTTAAAGCTAAGTGGAGGTCAGATGCTTGAATACAGTCTGGATTGATAGATTACTGAGTAGAAATCATAAGGTAAGATAAAGATATTTTCCAACTTATTATATCATTGCAATATTTATCCCAGGTTTAGTTACATGCTACATGTTGCTTAAGTGCACGTTGTCCATATACATCACTTAAGTGTGTACACATCCTCATATACATGTACAAAGACCTCTAACTCTATTTTAAAGAAGCTAGAAGAGCCCACATAACAAATACCAGCACATAAATGTTTCATCTAAGACCATTTCTCTTAACAAACATTGATAGCCCTGTCTAGATATCATAGAATCACAGAAGGATTTAAGTTAGAAGAGCCCCTGGAAGTCACCTAGTGTAATCTCTCCTCCTCATGTTGTTCATCTTTAAGAAAAGCCTGGGTCTGTTTTCTCCATACCCGGCAATTAGGTAATTGAACATGGAAATTACTTCCCCCCTGAGCGTTGTCTTCTTCAGACTGAACAAACTCTATTCTCTCAGGCTTGCCTCATTCCTCTGGTGCTCCAGCCCCTCGATCATCTTGGCAGCCCTCCTTGGAGCTTTCTCCGGTCTTCCAATATCTTTGTTGTACTGCAAAGCCCCAAATTGGACACAGAACTTTAGATTTGGTCTCACACACACTGGATAGAGTCAAGTGATCCCATTCCTCAATCTGCCAGCTATGCTTTTATTAATGCAGCCCCATATGTGGTTTATCTTCACCCCTGCATGGGTGCACTGCTGGCTCATGTTCAACATGACACCACCAGGAATTTGGGTCCTTTGCTGCAAAACTGCTTTCTGCTCTGTTCAGTGCCCAACCTTTCCTGTTGCTTCCTTATTCTCTCCCAGGTGCAAGACTTCTCATTTTCTTTTCCTGAACTTAACAGTGTTTCTTTCTACCCACTTCTCCAGTCTGTTGAGTTCCCTCTGAATAGCCTTCCTCCAGGATACTGACTGCTTTTTATGACTAAATAAAGTACTTTGCTGCCTTTACAGGAAATAACAAATTGATATTTACAATTAAAGGCCAAACACATAATGGGTACAAATCTGTACTTCATTTGAGATCCTAATTGTAAATTTCATTAAAAATGTTCGTAAATCACACACAAATGAGAAAGAAATACGCATGTGGGTCTAAAGCAAAACTGTATTCAAACTATGATGCACTTTTGGAGCCATGAAATTATCTTTAACAATTCACCTCAAATATTTTAAGTTATGTGAGTTTTTTTCAGTTAATGTCTGTGATAGTGAAGAATAATCTTTATTGTTTTGAAAGTTTTCTGCAGATACGTTGTGTATCTTCTGCACTTGGTTAGAGATAATAAATTAGCTCTGGATAATCTACCAATACAGCCAAGTTCATTTCACGTTTCTATACACTCATTGCATATTTTATATTTCACTGAAATTTTACTCTCCTAAGAATATGGCTGACTGTCAATAGCAAACATCAGTCTCACCATGTCAGACATAATGAAAAAAGCAAAATAACAAATGAAAAAGCTGATGCTAGATATTCCTATGGGTTCTACTTGTATAGAAACCATGAGTTCTTATGGTTTAGCAAGTAAATCTGAATTTGACAGGGATTGGGTTTTTTTTATTGTATTGGGGAATATTATCTGTCAAAACATGGCACATGAAAAAGAATACTACCAATGTAGGCTGCTAACCTGAGAAAGTCATTCAAGCTATGACACTGAATACCGTGGAAAATCTACTGTTCATCACTTTTTTAATCTTCTGCTACCAAATAAAATGCAGGTGAAATCTAAGGTTTCTTGCTGGGGAAAAAAAAAAAAAAGAAAATTGAAACCACATGAACTGTTTTCATTCCCTTGCAGCATGAACTGGCTAGATAAGATCTCAAAATCCAAGCAGTGCTGTGATGGTGAATATATACTGGTTTCAATAAAGTCTTTAAACAAAATCAGAATAATAAAAGGCTCCAGAGAAAACCTGGTATACTGTGGACAGAATGCCATATCTGTGGCAACTTTGAATTGTGGTACAGAAGTTGGACTATTTTTTTCTCCACTGGAGTTGCAAAAGCTGAACACTATGTTGAACTGACTTCATCAGTGCTAATTTTAAATCTCTAAATATCAAGTACTGTAATAAGAGTGTTTTATTTGTTCTCAGTTCTGCTGAGAACCAGTTTCTTCTGAAGGCATTGGATTCTTGTGTGCACTGCCTGTTACAAGAAGTCATAAACTAAGAGGAAAATGAGGCAAGTATCTGTTAAACTTTGAGGGCATTAGGTTACAGGTGATTAGTAACCATGAACCACGTCTGATATTAAATGTCTTTGATAGCTTCTCTTTTAACAGCAGTCTGGTATATGCTACAGATTATTAAACAATCAAAAATCATTTAATACTAATGATGCTTCTTTATTATATAAATAAAATAACAAGATATCTGTTAAAAATCTTTCATTGAATGGTTATGTCTTCTTGCTCAAGGTGATGTTTTCAGTTTGCAGAAAGAGTAAATCTTCACTGACAGTCACTATTGATTTATTACAGAAAGTTTCCAGGGTCATAAACTACCAACCTCCGATATCTTTGGCATTTGAAATAACAGTCAAATACGGTCTTACAGGTATTCAACCCAAAGATTCTCATAGCACCACTTAGAACCTTTGGTAGTTCTCCTTCTGTCTTTCTGTTGCTCTCCTTTTTTCTTCTGCCTTTCATAAGAATAGTCAAAATCTGTGGTTGGTGATTTTTCAAAATCTTAAAATATGAATAGGATATGTATTTTTAACAGATTATAGACCTGTGTTCAAAGCATTTTCTCTTTTTTTTTCTTTTTTCCCCCCCTATTACTCATTTTCCTAAGCTTGATAACCTGCTCAATTATTAAGTGGTTAAAACTGCACTACCATGTTCCCAAATTCAAAACTGGAATACATTTCAACACATTGAAAAATGTGTTTTAACAGGAAATCAAAATATTTTGCATTAATGGATGAACAGATTGTATCTTTTTAACACTTCCTTTCACCTCCTTTTTGTTCTCCAACAAGGATTAATAGACATTGTAGAGATGGACTTAGGGCTGGCTGTAAAGGAAATGTATACGTATTTTGGTATAACTATACTATTGGCTGCATTTACCATCAAGAAGCCTGATTAAGAAGTGTAGTACTCATCTCATGTACATTGTAGCTTCTGTGATCTGCGCTATCATTAACAGATAAAAAGTCTAAAGACGCCTAACTGACTTAATTTACTACTGTGCGAAGTCTATTTACTAATGATGTGCAACTAGAGATCATGCTGTTTTTACAGTTACAGCCTCTGGCCCAGACTTATAAGAGATATTTAGTTGCCTAAATGGGCAGATAAGTGCCTGCTAGGATTGTCAGGATCTCCTAGCCTTCATTTCAAGAGCAGTAAGGCTAATGAAAGGCTAGTGGCATAATGAAAATGCCACTGGAGGCTTGTCTGCATTTTTAGGTAGCTAACTACCTTCTGAAATCAAGTTCATTCTTCTTTGCCTGTATYTCCCATCAGTGTTTTATGGCATTGTGGTTTTCTTCCAATGTTTTTCAGGCTGACTCACCAAAAATTTGGCCTTCATGCATACAACTCAGGAAAAAGATGGAGTCCCTGCAATCATGGCCACGTGTCTGTCCAGCAACACTATGGTTCTGTAAGTACTTGATTAACATGTGAAAGCATCACATTCAAATCTCCTCACTGCTTGATTCAGACAAGTAACATGTCAGCCAAAACATGCTAAGACATCATTATTTGTGTCTTAATATTGTAGTTGGAATTTCTTTCAGTCCTCCTTCTGTCTGAGGTTAAAACATATAAAGGGGGGGTTTTGAACCTTCATCTTTAACATCCCTAGCAAGCACTATAGTCTTGCTAAACTACAGAGTCAGTCCATGTGATATTGTCCATTGGTCTGATTAAAATTTCATAATACAATGCAAGGTAGACTTGCTGCAAAAGATGAGACTAAAAAAGAGAAGCAGGAACTCTTGCCAGCATGCACATTATGAAAGGAGCCATTGCTGAAGTCCTTGCTGAAATTTACATTCAATGTGAAGTAAAAGAGGAGAGTGAGAGGGATACCCAGTGCAGGAATACCTAGTGGCCAGGATAATATCTTGGAAACAAATATTTTTTTTTTTTATCTAAATGAGACAAATACAGGTTTTTCAAATTTACTTTTTTTCTAGAAAAATAAATGCCTTACCAAAAGCTGTTAGCTATTTGCAGTGGAAACATGTATAGATATGTAGGAAGGACTTCTGAGATAAAAATGAGAACATTTTTGTAAACTCAGATACGCTGGTTTTCTGGCTAAGCCATTTCCCAAGGTGAGATGACCTTGGATGGCTGCTCAACCCCCACACAGCCACTCTCTCACTCCCCCTCCTCAACAGGACAGGGGGAGAAAATAAGATGGAAAAGCTCATGGGTCAAGATAAAGATAGGGAGATCACTTACCAGTTGACATCACGGACAAAACAGACGACGATGGGAAGATTATTTTAATCTGCTGCCAACTAAAAATAGAGTAGGATGGTGAGAAACAAAAACTAAAACCTCCCTTTCTTCCCAGTCTCAACTTCACTCCTTCATTCCTGACCCCTCTACTTCCCCCTGCCCCGAGTGGTGCAGGGGAATAGGGAATGGGGGGTTGCAGTCAGTCCATAACAGCTCCTCTCTGCTGCTCCTTCCCTCTCACACATTTCCCCTGCTCCAGCGTGGGCTCCTCTTCATGGGCTTCAGCCTCCTTCAGGTCACATCCACCTGCTCCAGCRTGAGGTCCTCCACAGACTGCAGTGTAGATATCTGCTCCACCATGGTCTTCCGTGGGCTGCAGGGGCACAACCTGCATCACCATGGTCTTCTCCACAAACTGCAGGGCAATCTCTGCTCCGGCGCCTGGAGCACCTCCTCCACCTCCTTCTTCACTGACCTTGGTGTCTGCATACTTCTTTCCCTCACATTTTCTCACTCTTCTTTCTCAGAACTCCAGCACAGCATTTTGCTCTTTCTTAAATACATTTCCCCATGGCACCACCATTTTGGCTGCAGGGCAGTTGGAGCCGGCTGGAACCGGCTGTGTCCGGCACGGGGCAGCCCCGGCCTCTCCTCACAGAGGCCGCCCTGCAGCCCCCCCTGCCAGCGCCTGGGCACCTGCACCCTGTACACCTGTCTACCTTCATTTTCCCTAAATAAACATTAACTGGAATCAGGGAAACCTTGTATCAGGAAATCACATCTGTTCCTGTCCTGCCCTGCTCTCTATTTTTAACTCAGGTCTGGTAGATACTGTTGACTATAAAAAGAAGTTAAAGTATTTCAAAGTCAGAAATTACTTGAAGATATATTGACCTGAAGATTTCAAAAAGAGGATTCATTGGTGCTCTATTAACACTGGTGATGTAAAAACAGATCTAACAACCTTTTTTCTTTTCCATTTAGTAAAAAGAGGCTCCTTACTGTGAAACTAAGAAAAAGTTTATTATAATAACAGATATATCTGAAGTAGGAACGGTTGATTTACTATTGATTTGAGAATCAATTGTAGTCAATCAATATTTACAATTGATTTAAGAATCAATTGTAAATATTTATACTAATAGTTTTGTAATCCAATTTGTGCACTGGAAATTTTTTCAAGCTTTTTTTTTTAATGGAAAATAATAGGGAATGATATAGTCCTGAAAGGGGAGAAAACCAGAAAAGGGTAATGGATGGATAAGTGTGTTTTCTGCTCTTTTACTTAACACCATTTAGCATTTTCATGTGCTGAAATGTACAAATAATCTGGCGCTCAAGGCCTGAACTGTTGCTTTCAGTTGGTACGTTCTGAATTTTACTAGAATTCTATTGAAATACTTTCTAATATAGAGATCTACATTGAGACCTTTACATGATAGGCAGCTGTGTCCAGTAGTCCCAGTCAGAATTTTATTGAGCTTCAAAATTATTGTTTGTGTTTGGTTTTTTTTTTTTTCCCCAACCTACATCTATAAATCATCAGTCCTAAAATCTCATTCATGCTATGCTTCCATAAAAATGAGCAAATCTGTGCACTGTGACATCACATCACACCTCCATCACAGAACAGCAGCTAGTGGCTAGTGGTTACATGTGATTCAAAATGTAAAGCACTATCATGAATTTAGTTTCCTTTGACCTTAAAGGGTGAAGTGTTGAGACTCAACTATGTCTCAAGCATTGGTTTCTCACTTGGTAAAGTATACCAGAGTTTATCCTAGAAGTTAAAGGGTTAAATTCTCAGCCATCCTCAGGATGAAGTGGTATGAGAACATTTCTTCCACAGACAGATCAAACCAAGAAGTGATTTTCATGAATATATTTTCTTCCTTTCCTACTGAAATTAAGTGGGAGAGCAGAGACTTGTGGAGAGCAGGTGGAAGATAGGCTATTTCTAACCTCAAAGGTTCTTTTTTTGTTCTTTTTTTTTAACCCTGGTGATGTTTTAATGGAAAGTACAGGAATATAGGTTCCTCCTTATGGTATTTCAGTATTGCCTCATCTGGCCTGAAAAATCCAACATGGCCTAAGTGATTTTGATCAAAGGATTGCTGGTTTTCCAAATCTCAAAGGGAGGTATGTTGGAGGTAGAAGTTCAGAAAGCCAATTCAAAATGCACCATATTACAAAAGCTGATGCATTTGAGGAGCTTTTCTCTGTATAAAAACCTTGAATAAGGCAGTTGGCCTCAGGAGGTCATGACTGATGACAAATCTTCCCTGAGTTTCCCCATTGTCTAAGTAAAAGTGGTTCATTAAGTTCTTGTCAATGCTCTCTGAGCTGCATAACTCTTCTTTCCCAAGCACAGGATTCAGGTGTCAGGAAACTGATAAACCCTGTAACGTGTATGCGGGTTTGGATCTAAAATTAAGACTATGTTTATATAATATAATTCAGCCCCGTAAAGGCATAGCTGAATCAACTTGAGCTTATAAAACCAAGTACACTACTGCCATGGTAACATTTTCCCTAGGACCAGAAATAACTTGGATACGTCTGCAGAGAACTGTCTTGGGTCACAAGCATGGGAGGGTATTGCCTAATCTGGAGGAGAGAGGCTGCTCAGAATTACTGCACCAGCTGTGTTAATGGAGAAACTCCAGCCATGTTCTCCTCTTTCCCATGTGGCTGTTGGGGAGAAGAGATTCTCTTTGGGGCAGGTGATGGGGGACAGAGAGAAAGGAAGAGAGAAGAAATTGGGTACAGAAGACAAAGGCCTATCAGATCTTACACCCTTCTCAAAGATACATCACATGACCATTTACTCCTCAAAGGCGTTGCTGTCTGTTAGAGACTTCCTGCGCTTCCTCACTTATTCAAGGTCACCAGCAATATCATGAAAGAAGAATAAATTTAATCATGTTGGTTGACCCTCCAAATACCAAGCTTATACACTGAAATGGATGGGGACCAGAGATGGGAGAACAGACATTGTCTGGAGTGTGGACAATCTCAAAAACTTTTCTGATTTTGCAAATGAATGTTTTATATGTTTCTTTTGTCTGCTTCATTACTTAGTCTTTCAAAACTTTCAGATTACACTTTGAACTTAAAAGTATAAGTACAGCAATGTTGCAAGAAAATCTGTCCTCCTTAGATCTGTAACCCAATATTCAACACTCTTGATTTTTTAACAAGTCACATCGGATGAGGATGAGCACTGGAGAACTTATTCATCAAATATTACATAAACAAAAAAATCATGAACTTTATCACATTATTCTGATAGTATTTAATACACTTTATTTCAGCCAGGTAATGAGTAAGCATCTGACTCATGGGGACTTTAACAAATACCTTCAGATTTATACGTGATGTGCACTTTTCTGCAAATATGGGTATAATATAAAACAGATCATAGAACAAGTGTGAAAAATCTGCACTGAAAATTGTGCAAAAAGAAATAAATAACATGCAATCAATAAGACTGTGATTAAATTAATTGTTGTCTAAGGAAACTTCTACACATTAATAATTTATAAAATAATTCTAAATTAAATTCTGATGAAAATTAATTTAATGAGATTTAATACTTTCCTAAAACCATCTGAGTAAAGCTAAAAAAAATACGAATTCTCTTACTATCTATCTGCTGCAATAAAACCTGCAGAAATACAATGTTAGGACTTTGTTATGATCAGCATAGAAAAGAAAACAAGCAGGTGAGACACAGTATCTGAATGAAATCATTGCTCAATTCAGAGCAAACTTCCTGGATTCTTTTGATCAGTGTCATCATGTCTGAATAATGAATTGTGTCATAGTTGTGTAGAGAGTTGAATTTGGGAACTACAGTGGATTCAATACGCTAGCTATCAAGATATTCATGTATTCATTTACTTTATGGTATCATAGGTTATGTGTAAGCATAAATTGTTGAAAAATTATTTCCTGCAGGCATTTAAACTTTATTCAACCTACAGGAGCAAATTTAGTAACATAGACATTCATCTTGTAACAAAGTGCTTGTGCGTTATATGGCTGACTGAAGGATGAAACTTCTTCGTTAAGGCAATTTGAAAGCTATAGTTTATAATAAGGAAAAAATACACATCAGGCTGGGTTTTCCAATGTGTGTAGCTTGATTTTTCTTTTTATGAATTAAGGCTTAGCCCTACAGCAAATCTTTAGATGCAGATGTGCTCCTCTCTGTCTTGCTGCATGCTGCAAAACTTTGTTTATCCACAACCACTGCAAAATACTCTCTATTCTCCTTTATACTGTCTTTCAAGATAGCTTGTGCAACATCTGTTGGAGTGCACAATTATGCTGTTTAGATACATTCCCACAGTGAAGAGGTCCAGTTCTTCATTCTACAGATTTGGTATACCTGGAGATGGGAAATGCTTTATTGTCAAGTTGAAATCATTCTTAACTCTATGGCAAACAAGGAAAAACATAAATGCAAGCTGTTATTCATACACAAGAAGAAATGAAAGAATTTTTAATTTATTTATAACAAAAATCAGCCTAAAAGTCTTTTTTTTTTAAACAGTTAACTTACTGTAGATATTTTCTTTACATGGCCTTTTCAGGAACTTTTTCTTTCCAGAATAGAATAGTTCCAGTTGGAAGGTACGTAGAAGAATTATCTAGTCCAACTGTGTTTCTGCATATATTAAATTTCAAGTTTAATTAACTAAAGATAACCTGCTCTGATGGAAAGATTACGATTGCTCTTCTCTCTGGATTTCTCTAGGAAATCTGTGCAGATTAAATCTCCTCTCTCCATCCTCATGAAAAATAAGAAAAAAAAAAAAAAAAAAAAAAAAAAAAAAAAATTGTATTTCCCTCAAAAGAATTCAAGTTAGAAGATTTGTACTCTTATAACCAAATTAAGCATTTCCTCACTTCTTTGGAATGGCATAAATCACAATTGTCAGGTAAGGACTTGTCCCCTGAAATCGTCTAGCTGGTTAAAATTGATTCAGTATTTTCCCTTTTATTGGCACTTTACCTTTCAGTGTAGTGTTTCACCCACTGAACTTTCTGTTGATTTACAGATTAATAAGTGAACTTGATACAAGTACTTAACTAGAAATGTTTACAGCTCATTATTGTCTGATAAATGATATAGCAGTATTCTATCATTTTGCAATGACTATAGGCTTCAGATGACTGACTTCCAAAACCTTCCATCTAACAATACTGTAGCAAGTTTATTTTTTGACTTTTTTTTTTTTTTTTAGAAAGACATACTGCAAACAGCAGGGTTAAAAATAATGTTTGACATTTGTTCCCTTGCTCCTGAGTTTCACTGCAGTATAGTTAACTAACAAAGACCAGCAAAGAGATGAGTGTTATCAGCAGCTCACAACTTAACTGCAATGCATCCTTCCTCACATTGTTGCAACATGTAGGTTGATGAGTGGATTGGGAAATGCAATCAATGTACGAGGTATCTGTCATCCTGCCTTTAAATGATGGGTAGAACAATAGTGATCTATTTTGCTACGGGAAGTTTAGATCTGAAACTTTAGAAACATTAGAAACCATGGCACTGGTAAAATTAATTTTGGTTTTATCTTTTTTAATAATGCCTGCATTGTGACTGGAGATTAATTTTCTTCCATTATTCATCAAATATGAACAGTTTGGTCGCGGTTGTAAGGATCATAGTAATGCCCCACCAGTATGTTTCCTTATTTATCTCAAAAGATAATTCTCAGAATGGTTGGATGCTCAATGCCTGTGGTAGCTGCAATTTCCTGAATGAGATGTGGCTGCATTGTTAGAAACTGTCAGGGTCAAAACTAATCTTGTAAAAGCTTCTTAGCCCTTTTTGAATGTTCATTTATTTATATGGAAAACATATTACTACAGAAATGTTGATAAGGAATCAACCTTAAAAGATAACAAAAAAACAAAATGCAAGATTTTTTTTTTTGTTGCCTCAGCTTCTTGGTTCTGACTTCTCTGCATATATTACTACTAGAAGACAATATTATAAAGACAATCAAGTCTTATTTATTTAAATATTCAAGGAAGCCTTCTGAATTTCCTTCTGAATTGCTGTTTCTGATGAGATAATCTTGCATGTTTTGGTTGCCAAAATAGACATCTTATACAACTATGCAATGTGAAAAAAATCCTGTTTTTCAAACTGTATTTATTTATATCTGCAGCCTTATGTGGGGGAGGGGAAAAAAAAAAAAGAAAAGTTTGCCAATCAGCTACAAACACTAAACACTCCACCTATGCAGGTGGTGATTATGAAGGATGTGAAGAGACCTTTGATTCTAACTCTTTCTTTTGAATGGGAATTCATGAAAGCACTTCACTGTATTT
Source organism: Phoebastria nigripes (assembly GCA_035582835.1). NCBI lineage: Eukaryota > Metazoa > Chordata > Aves > Procellariiformes > Diomedeidae > Phoebastria > Phoebastria nigripes. The sequence continues at coordinate 117,132 of JAYKAV010000057.1, read as the reverse complement.
AAATTCTAAAGTTATAAGTAACTTGATTGATCTACTCCCCTGTTTAAAACTGACCGCTTCTCAAACACTTTGCTGAATTGGGTCCCAACAGCACAGCAAATCACTAATGTCAGCACTGATGCTGGTACAAAAGTTGAGAATAAAGATGATTCAAAAGAAGAATCACATAGCATTTATGATCGAAAGTATGTTGCTTATCACAGCTAAGTTCTCCTGGTAGATTCATAAGCTGAAATAGAATGATGCTTTATTTCTCTTTTACAAGTCCTTCAAACATTAAGGAAAACTCAGTGAGGAAAGATTATTTTTACTGGATATAGTGCTGTTGATTCTGGGGCAAAATGCTCTTTTATATTGACAGTTAAATTTAAAAAAAAATGTTTTAACAGTTCTTCACATAATTCTTTTTAGACTACAATTGCCTCATAAAACTGTGCAAATAGTAAAAAACCATCATAACAGACTTAAATAAACCATTAATGTTTCTCTCTTGCTTCAGAGAAAAGTATCAGAGAAGGAAAGCATAATCAGGGTTAATTTTTGTTACAGCCTAACTGAACCTCCTTACTTGTACGACATTACCAATTCGTGAGGTACTTGAGCTATTAAAAAAACAAATAAAGAAACAAAAAACCCCACCAACAACCCCAAACAAAAAAGCCCACAAAAGTATGATACAGCTAGCTTGAAGACAGGAAATCAAAAGGGTCTTATGAACACATAAAAATGCTATATACATGTCTAACACAAAGAAATGTAAAATAAACAGATCGAGGATCACATGTTTCATCAGGTAATAACATATATGGAATGGTCATATGAAAAATATTTCACCCTGAGATCCAGCAGCAACACTTGCTTTCTTACCAAAACCATTTATTCCAAAACAAAAGATCCTATTATTGTGTGACAACTGTACATTTGAGGTTCATACTAGATATTCAAATTTGGATAGATTTCATATTTAGCCACAGGAGTGCTGTTTTCCCTCCATATGTTCAAAGACAGAAAGACACACAGCATAAGAATATGTGAAAGAGCTCTTAGAGCAATATAAAAGTTTTCCATGGCAACAACAGCTAAAAGATGATGAAACCCATACTGTAAAGATGGTGCCTGAGGACATCCATTTTAAGATTGTAACATTCTTAACCCTCATCGGTAGATGGAAACATGGCTCCTTGTGCAGTCTAATGTCAGCCAAATTTAGGAACTAGCCCAGAAGTTCATTAGCTGGGATGAATGGATAAATCTCATTTAATAATTTGAGAAATTTACGTCTTCATACTTTCTTGGGAAGGCATAGTTTTAAAAGATACATTCACCAATGATGAAACATCACAACTGTCTAAGTATAAACAGCAAGTGTTTTCTCATCTTTCAGAAAGGTTGGAATCATATAAATATACTGAGAAAATAGGAGCTCTAGAATTTTGCAGTAGTGTGTCGAGAATTGACAAACAAAACTGTTGCATTGAAAAATAGTTATTCTTTAAATCAATAATAATCTTGCAAAGTGATAAATTACATTTTTTGTTAAAATTTTTACTTCTCAAATTTAAATACTGCAGAATAAACTTCAAAGCTAGTTCCTGTAGAAAGCTGTTAGTTCTTTGTAGCAACTGGGAATAACTTTGTGCAGGAGCTGTAGTGGGTATATTCATTGTGTTCATTCCAGCTACTTCAGACTGAGACAAGAGATGAAGTCAATGAAGAGGAATAGCTCCTTCAGGGAGATGCAGAACATGTAAATACAGTGTCCTTTTGGAATAGCTTCTTTCTCTTTCTATAAACTATGCAGATTATAAAGACTAATATGGACATACTTTCAACGATTAGATATGTTCTCTTCCCTTTACCCTTTATTCTTAAGAGATTAACATCATCACTGCTTGATTACTGCAGCTATGTGTACATGTAAAGTATCTTAATAAACCAGGAGCCTATCTAGCTCAAAAAACCCCTGTCTTTTTGATTAGCAAGTAAAGCTTATATAGGTGAGAAAAAAACAGTGAAATTTCATAGTACTGTTTTGTAAAATCTGATGGAAATTTTTATCAGTTTTGCTACTTAACAAAATAAGACATTGCCCATTTTAGGACAGGACATCTTTTTTATTATCTTGTGAAGTTTATTTTGTTTTGCCATATTTTGATGTCAGTTCTGGAAGGTTCATATAATCCTGCTGACCTCTAGACATTCAAATGGTGGTGATTTGAAAGCTGTTCTCATGTAGAGCTACTTCAGTGAGTTACTGGTATTTGTCTTGACTTTTTGGAATTGCGAAAACAAATTTCACCTAAAGGTGCCACGGCTTGTGCAGAAGAAAAAGGCCTGAATAAGAATAAGTTGCCTTTTTCTCCCTGTAATAAATTGTCTTTTTCTCACCATGCATATCAGCTCTAGCTTGAAAAGGTAAGAATGAGGGGGAGTAGTAGGAAGCATTTAATACCTCCTCTTACTCTTTTGAGTATTGTAGTGTACCTGTGTCAGCAGCAGCGTATCTGTTTACCAGTCCAGTTCCTCTTTGATGTGATCACCTGAGTTGGACTTTGAAAGCATTATTTGCAAAAAGAAAGAATTTGAAAGATGTGCCAGAAAGCTAATCTTGTGCACGTGGCTAGAATGCCAGACATAAACCACTCCTTAAATGAGAAACCAGTTTACTTTAACAAGATTGAGCTATCTCTGTGTCATTACCGTACAAGCAGTAAATGAAAACATGGAGCAGTTACAAACTGTGGAAGCATGAGGCTGATCATCACATTCTTGCTCAAGAACCAGTCAGCATTAAAGAGCATCAGTATGATGCCCTCTACTAAGAGCAGATGTCCATTTATGATGTAGACCTCTGAAACAAACCTGAAATTATTGCTGTAATTGGTCATATCAGTCATCCTTGTGAACCTAGAAGGAATATTTTTTGACCAAATTATTGTCCAATAATGACTCAGTTTTACACCTTTCTCTTATGTCAGCTGGTTGCATCTCAAGCAATTGGCTGTTCCCGATGATAGATTTTGATGAAGAAGTTACACTGGAAATCTTCCATTTCTTTTCAATATATTAAAAGTAATTAAAAAAAGAAAAAAGACTAGTTTTGCTCTGTGCTATGTGCTTCCCCAGTTTCTTGTCAGCATTGTAAAAACATACACATGGGCTTTCATCATTTCAAAATGCACCTGACTAATAGAGACCACCTTTTTGCCAGCACGACAGTGTTCCCATCTGGCATTCAACCAAGAACCTTTTTTCATTAGTGTTTTCAGCATTAATAAATAAACTAACAAATAACTTCCTGTTTTCTCAAAGTTAAATATACTTAAAGAAAAAAACTTAGCTAGAAGCTCTTATAAAAATTTCTAAGCAATGCTTCCTTACACTGTTTTGCCACAGTCTTTGCCCATTTTAAGCCCTGCTTATGGATTATTTTAGAAAAAACAATCTGTTGTTATTTTAGAAAAGGGTGACAAGGAAGAAATTCAGTGAGTGCTGCAAATACCCACGAGCGTTTCCAGTACTGAGAGACATATGGGGTTAGTAACCAGCACAGTCAGTCTCTTTTAGATTGTTAGGTGACTGGACAACATTGTTGTTCTGCTGATATGTAGGCACACTCACAGCATCGTGGCAAACGTGCAGTCGTCTCTCTGACTTGCTCTTTGGAAAGATGACATACAGTTATAGGGGGGCCTGCAAGATTTTATTACTGTAACAGCACCTACCGCACTGACTCAGGAGAGGTAGCTGAATCTTTCTAACCTATCCATAAGACTGTACTATACCTCACTGGTGGAGCAGAGATACAATTATAGATATCGAGATCTGGGTATAAGGTTTAAAGAGGGATATGTCAGTAAAAAAGTTTATTTTTAAAAATTAGTCAATTTAAAACAAAACAAAACCTGATAAGTAGACAATATTCCTTTAAGTGGAAACAGCAGCAGTATTCAAGCACAACTATTTCATTCTAAAAGTAATAAACGTGAGGAATAAGTTGTCAGGTAAGCCCACTGAAGCACATACTATAAATGAATTTAAGAGACAGCTAGAAGTTTTTATAGAGCTAGAGGGGAAATTAAAGGCAGTGACAAAGCAGGAAGACTAGGCTGAACTAACACATATAAAAGACAAGTTTTCTGGTCCTTTTCTCCAGCATTTCTTCATGTTCATTACAGAGTGTATCTGATACTTGTTATTTATGTTAGAGAAGGGCAGAAAAAATGAAGTTGTTTCAAGTACATTATCCCAAAGGTCCCAGAAACTTCACCTTCATGTCACTTATGGACATGAAAAGTAAAAAAACAATGGAAGTAAAAGTTGAGAACTTGACTTTACCTAATTTGACATGCTGTGAAGCTAACAGTGCAAGAAAAAACACCTGTAGGTCATAGGGAAGAAAACACAGAGGATATGGCTGATCTTACCTCCTTTGCACTGTGTTGAGTGATATTTTGTGCATTGTTTTTGTTCTGCTGGATTGTCAGAGTCCTAGAACTGCACCAATAGCTCTTCACATTGGGTCTGATCCAGCTTTCATCGAAATCAGGAAGACTTTTATTGATTCACCTGTGAGCTGGATAACTTTAAGCATATGGTCCATCCTGTGCAAGGTAAAAAAAAAAGTGTAGTTATTTGAAATGCTTTCAACAAAATTAAGTTGGGGGTGGGAGGGGTGGTATTTTTTTTTTTTTTAAAAACTGATGTTGTCAAAATTTTTCATTTGTCTTAGCAGTTGGACATTGTTTTTTCTAATTTTTAGTGAAAACATATAGCAGGAATTGTCAAAGTATTTCATTTACCGGAACCAATTATGCAAAAGGTGCAGGAGTTTATGCAGTTTCAATTTGAATACTGATTTGCTTTTATAAAATTTCTTTTCTACACTAAAAAATTCTAAAAATATTTCTGATCAGCATTTGTGTTTCTATTGTGAAATGAAAAGGAAACTTTGAAAGTTAAGCTTTCTCAGTTGTTCATGTCTTAAGCAACTCCAACAAAAACTGCTTTTCTTAACTGAAAGTTTCAGGAGCTAGAATACAGTAATAATTCCCTTCTCTTCAGGTTTTGCTGCTGAAACTTGACACCTACAATGATTTTGAGTGTTTGGGATTTATATATCCACACAAGTGACTTCTAGTGAAATTATTCACCTCTATGTAGATATACAGATGGAAAAACCTGAACACATCATTTTTAATACTTTTCACATGTCTTTCTCAAGCTTGCTACCGATAAAGTACATACATAAAGATCAGAATTTATGCCTATAGATATTTACTCATATTTATGGTAACTTAATAAGGTAACTTAATAAAGGCAAAGGGGTCCAGGAAGGCTGGACGTTCTTCAAGAAGGAAGTCTTGAAGGCGCAGGAGCAGGCTGTCCCCATGTGCTGTAAGAAGAACGGCCGGGGAAGACGACCGGCCTGGCTGAACGGGGAGCTCTTGCTGGGACTCAGGAAAAAAAGGAGCGTTTACCACTTGTGGAAGAAGGGGCAGGCAACTCAAGAAGAGTACAGGGATCTCGTCAGGTCATGTGGAGAGGAAATCAGAAAGGCAAAAGCCCAGCTAGAACGCAATCTGGCTGCTGTCGTTAGAGACAACAAAAAATGTTTTTACAAATACATTAACGACAAAAAGAGAGCCAAGGAGAATCTCCATCCTCTATTGGATGTGGGGGGGGAACGTTGTCACCGAGGATGAGGAAAAGGCTGAGGTACTTAATGCCTTCTTTGCCTCACTCTTTAATAGTCAGACCAGTCACCCTCAGGGTATTCAACCCCCTGAGCTGGAAGACGGGGACGGTGAGCGGGATAAACCCCCCATAATCCAGGAGGAAGCAGTGAACGACCTGCTACGCCACCTGGATGCTCACAAGTCCATGGGGCCGGATGGGATCCACCCGAGAGTGCTGAGGGAGCTGGCGGAGGAGCTTGCCAAGCCACTCTCCATCATTTATCAGCGGTCCTGGTTAACGGCAGAGGTCCCGGATGACCGGAGGCTTGCCAATGTGACGTCCATCTACAAGAAGGGCCAGAAGGAGGATCCGGGGAACTACAGGCCTGTCAGCCTGACCTCGGTGCTGGGGAACATTATGGAGCGGTTCATCTTGAGGGCGCTTGCAAGCCATGTGTGGGACAACCAGGGGATCAGGCCCAGCCAGCACAGGTTCATGAAAGGCAGGTCCTGCTTGACCAACCTGATCTCCTTCTATGACCAGGTGACCCGCCTGGTGGATGAGGGAAAGGCTGTGGATGTGGTCTACCTGGACTTCAGTAAAGCCTTTGACACTGTCTCCCACAGCATTCTCCTAGAGAAGCTGGCGGCTCATGGCCTAGACAGGTGTACTCTTTGCTGGGTAAAAAACTGGCTGGACGGCCGGGCCCAGAGAGCTGTGGTGAATGGAGCGAAGTCCACTTGGCGGCCGGTCACGAGCAGTGTTCCCCAGGGCTCCGTTTTGGGGCCGGTCTTGTTCAATATCTTTATCAACGATCTGGATGAGGGGATTGAGTGCTCCCTCAGTAAGTTTGCAGATGACACCAAGTTGGGCGGCAGTGTCGATCTGCTTGAGGGTAGGAAGGCTCTGCAGAGGGACCTGGACAGGCTGGATCGATGGGCTGAGGCCAACTGTATGAGGTTCAACAAGGCCAAGTGCCGGGTCCTGCACTTGGGCCACAACAACCCCATACAATGCTACAGGCTTGGGGAAGAGTGGCTGGAAAGCTGCCTGGCGGAAAAGGACCTGGGGGTGCTGGTTGACAGCCGGCTGAATATGAGCCGGCAGTGTGCCCAGGTGGCCAAGAAGGCCAAGGGCATCCTGGCCTGTATCAGAAATAGCATGGCCAGCAGGAGTAGGGAAGTGATTGTCCCCCTGTACTCGGCACTGGTGAGGCCCCACCTTGAATACTGTGCTCCGTTTTGGGCCCCTCACTACAAGAAGGACATTGAGGTGCTGGAGCGTGTCCAGAGAAGGGCAACAAAGCTGGTGAAGGGTCTGGAGAGCAAGTCTTACGAGGAGCGGCTGAGGGAACTGGGACTGTTTAGYCTGGAGAAGAGGAGGCTGAGGGGAGACCTTATCGCACTCTACAACTACCTGAAAGGAGGTTGCAGCGAGGTGGGTGTTGGTGTCTTCTGCCAAGCAACTAGCGATAGGACGAGAGGAAATGGCCTCAAGTTGCACCAGGGGAGGTTTAGATTGGACATTAGGAAACATTTCTTTACTGAAAGAGTGGTTAAGCATTGGAACGGGCTGCCCAGGGCAGTGGTGGAGTCCCCATCCCTGGAAGTATTTAAAAGACGTGTAGATGAGGCACTTAGGGACATGGTTTAGTGGGGCATGGTGGTGTTGGGTTGATGGTTGGACTTGATGATCTTAGAGGTCTTTTCCAACCTTAATGATTCTATGATTCTATGATTCTATGAACTCATATATTAAACACAGTGGTAAACAGTCTTGGCAAAATACACAAATACTGTTTCTCTATATAGAATTAAAATTATATCTGTTGGACTGTTTTTGTTGAACACTGAAGTGAAGCATTCCACTGAACATGTAAAACAAATGAATTGATATAATGGAATGATTATGTGTTAATAAGCAGCAAAATGATACCTTGGATTATGAACAGCAAGAAAACTAATGAGAAAGGAAAACCTGGTCTTAATTTGAGATTTTACCACCCAGATTCAATCAACTTGCTTTCCTGTCTGTGGTCAAAAGCACAAGATGGAAGAGCTGTAATAGTCATTTATAGCTAGATATTACACATCTCTAACCCTCATGGTGCTACTTGATAGCTGTCTAACAGTATTTTGATGATGCTCTGTGATGCTGGAACTTAGGATGGCTTAAGACAGTGGCAAAAGGATCTAAAATTTCAAGTGGGGATTAGCATAATTATGGGCCGTCCAAGCATTTTTGCAGATAATAACTCCACAGTGACAAGAAATGGTGAGATCGGCCTTTGGAGACTGTGTAATCCAGTATCTGTACAAAATGTCTTCATCGTACTGGAGGATCTAACACAAAATGGGAACTACCAACTGCTGCTTTAACAAGAAAAAAATTATGCTGTTAGGGAGCCATCGAGATACTATTTACTTCAAAATTATAGCAAAATTATTGGCACATTACCACACATTTCTTGTTCGGAGTTTAGCTTCAGGGCATATTATCCCTTTTCAGGACTTTGATCGTTCTGAGTCTAGCTGATGATGGCCGTTTAATTTTGTGAGATCATAAATATTTACACACTTCACCAGTAAAAGTGGCCATAGAATTATGTTTTGTCACTCAAAATTCTAAATGTTTATTATTTAATTTTTTCAGTTTACATGAATAAACACACATTTGTGTATTGATAACATACCTATTTAATAGCATACATATTTTAATCTGATTTTCAGAATATGTGCAAGACAAATACAGATATATGTATTTTGCAGATGCAGTGATATTTTTATAATTAACCACTAATCCCTTTCTAAAATAATAATATGATGTGTTTAATTTTAATATGAAAATTTTTTTGAAATTCAAATGTTTTGTATAATTAAGGATAGATCATTATTAGAACTTTTATGAAGATTCAGTAGTTAAGGGGTAACTAAACAAAAAAAAACAAAAAACCAACCATGCTTTGTTCCTTGGGATTGAAAGACAACTAAAACACGGTATGCCAAATGTGAAATCTAAACAAGCCGTAACCAATTATTCCTGCTGCTTCTGATTGTTAGTGTCGCAATTTACAGGCAGCAAGAATCAAAGAACCAGGGAAAGGAGTAAAGGACTCAGGTACTGGAGACATGTTTATTGGAAGAATTGGAATGTATGAGACAGATTAATCATACTTAATTCTTGCTTAAGCTAGGAGTTTTGTCTCAGCAGAAATCCTCTCAAATCTCTGAAAAAGAGAGAGAAATGCAAATTCCAGTGCTGTAGTGATATTTATGAGAAGCTGGCAAAGAACAAGCTGAGAGGAGATATGAACGGGTGTGTGTCTCTGTAATCTCCAGAGTTGTTCAACTCACTTAAGATCTTCCTCAGGAGTTATTCTTCTCTGCCTCTGGCTGTGAAGGAAGCACCAGCCAAGCGAGGTCTGCACTTTGGTGTCTAAGCTAAGGACCTTGAGCTAGCATGGTGAATCTCGGCCTCAATATCCATTGCGTAAAAGTACATTTTCTAAATATTATCTAAAATCTTCTTCAAATATATGGAGCTTCTTTTCTTGTTTTTTTCTTGGGGGGGGGTGTCTGCTTATTTGCTTTAAGCAAAATTTGAGGATTTAGTAAATGAAATGGCCTGAAGGCTATACTAATACCTCTCTTTCTCAGAAAACTTGTGAAAAGATCCAGCATTAGAGGAGAATAAAGAAAGATCTTGAACAAAGGGAAGACGATTTTTTTAATAAAACTTCTTTGAACATAAACCACATACTGCAGATCACAGTTGTGGGAACAAATGTAATATATAGCCATATATATTTCTTATACAGCTGTGACTTCCAAATCAGCTCGTACTATCATCTCCCCTGAATGCTATTTCATCTCTATGGGTTCAGCATTGTCCTTACATACAGGTTTCCCAAACATAAACAGCCATTATTTTGAAATCAAGCTTTCTTTTTTACCATGTAAGACATAATGTCCCTACCAGGAATTTTTGCAGTCCAAGATCCTGGTTGGGCACCCAGGTTGTTGATAGGTGTAAAGTCCAGTAATCACTTCAGTATGTTCTTACCTCCAATGAATCATTCAGACTTCAGCAATTTAACTGTACAGTTAATTTGAGCTGCCATATATTTTTGCTTGCATACTTTTTTTTTTTTTTTTTTAACTCTGGAAGTAGCTCCATTTTCACCTTATTTTGTTTTAAAGTAGAACTACAAAATATGAGCAAAATTAAAATTGCACAGTAACTTAGAATGTGATTAATATCTTGTTACATTTACTGGTGGATTGTTTTCTGCACACTCTTATTTCAAACTATATTACAGCATCTATGTTTGTGATTGTTTCAATCCATTTTCAAATCATTTAAAATGTAGAGTGAAACAAAGGTAATAGAAATTCTGAATATGTGAAAATGCACTGCTGACATTGAATTAACTTGACATACTAGTGCTTAAACTTTAGGTACCCACTGTGGACATAAATTATTGTCTCTTTCAATTAGGAGATATACATTATTAACATCTTGTAAGTATTTTACTTAGAATTTGATTTTATGATAAGTGAGATAAATGTAGTAAGTCAACCAAACAGTAACAGGTCATTAAAGTAAGAAATAATATTTACTTATATTTACACTCATATATATCTAAATGAATATTTACATTCTAAAATAAATGTAATATAAAGTTAATAGTAAATTAGAGAAAGATGGAAAATGGTATGAAGAAGTCATATGAAGCCTCTACTGGAAGAAGTCATGTTTCATGGTATTGTCAAATATAATTTCTGTAATGGGCATAAGGTCTGTGACACCGACTTACATAATTCTTTGCTAGCAAATAAAATTGCCAGCTTGAATATCTATTACTTAAAACAATATGACCAAGAGTTGCTCCTGCAGTACCTATATAGAGAGGTGTTCCATTCCTGGGAAAGATCACCCCAACAAAGCAACAATGAAGGGGGAAAAAAATAGAGAAGAGGATTTCCTAAAATCTCCCCTCTTTTGCTCCATTGGTTTTAATAATCCAGTCCCACACAGATTTTTATCAGGGAAGAGTATGCAGGTGGAAAAAATATCTTTCCGGAGCACTGTTGATGTCCCTTGTCTCCAGCACAGCTGCGTTTGAATTTTCATTTCATGTACAAAAAAAAAGAAGAAATAAAAAAACCTAAAGCACATTCATCTGGAGAAAAACAATTTAGCAGGGACATTATCAAAGGGACCCACCATGAGGGTGGCACTTATTTCACGTACCTCTGGTCATCTAACAGTTAAATGTCAGCCCACAGTTAGGTCTCCTGGTTCCTCCCCAGTCTGAAGAGAAACAGACACCTGCAGTGATGATTCACTCTATCTGCATCAGAGTCTGAGACAGGGAGAATAAATCTCTTTCTGCAGGTGCTTTTCTGTAACCGTTTGTTAGGGAGACACCCTGAAGACTAGTCTGCAGGTTCTAGAGCACTAACCAGTCCTCTAATCCCAGAGGTCTAAATCACATCAGATGTCTAATTTTACCAGGGAAAATTAGGTTAGATGAATTTCACCCTGAATTATCATTTCCCACTGAGAAAAAAAACAAAAGAAATGTCTTTGAAAAAGAAACCTTAGATTCCTCAATCCTGCTAATATTTTTTGAAAAATAAATCCTAAATATTAATATAAACATGGAGATGAGGTGCTGGGGTCAAGTCTACCAAAATTCTTGAAGCAACATTCAAGCAATCTGTATATATAAGTATCTATCTGCACTCTTTTTCACACAGCTGCAATTGAATACTTTATGATTCTTAGTGCAAGGAGATTCTCAACATTTACTTAAAATAACTCAGAACAATGCAAGAGCCATTGTTTTGAAATGTCACGAAGCAGCTTAGTGTTATCACATAGAGGTATAATGATTCTCTCCATGAAATATGATGAAAAGTGAATCTTGCTACTTACACGTGCCTTCCTTTCTGCTTTGTGTCTGTTCACAGTAGTTTTAATGCGTATGTCAAGCCAGTAGTGTAGTAAAGTAATAATAGGTTCACACATACTGACAGTGACCGGGAAGTTATATAAGGTAGTGAAAACAGGACTTTATTCACTCACCAAAACTACTTTAAAAGAATGTTAATTATTATTACACTATTTCTTTTTTGCCTAAGGGATAAAAGAGATGAGATGTTGCTCTGTAACAATCTACAGTTTCRGGTCAGTTAAGAAAAGTTTTTAAATGGACTACGTTGTGTAAGTATATTTTTTTTGTGCTCATAATACCTGAGATTTTTGTTGCTTGTATGACTTTAAATGTACTTTCCACTTTCATTCAGTGTTTGAAGGCAATTTTTGGAGCACCAGTTTGGATATCTTTATTTTTTTTATTTAACCTTCCCTCAAGATCCTGTATGCAAATTCTTCATTATAGAGACTCTGGTGTCAAACTGAAGTCAGATAAATTTGATTTGTAGTGGATTATCATTTTTATAATCTACTTCTTGCAATACCTCCATATCTTTCCAAAACTTCATAGTTTTGGAAGGTTCATAGTGTGATTTGGACTGTCTGTTGTGCATACAGTTGTGTAATTAYTCAGTTACATTCAGGTGCACATATCCACATAAAGCCAGCCTGGTCTTACGAATCTCAGGATCATGTGAGAGCCCACATCTTATTGAGAGAGAAGCCTGTAGGAAAGGCTATGAGACATTTGAAGCTGCATTATTATTCTTAGCTGATTGAAGTATTCATCACAAGACATGTATTTGCCGAATGTAGCCCTTTATTCTGCCTGTGAACAGATGGAAATTTGTATACATTTGTTTCTCAGAACTGCTCCATTAGTTATTGCAAATATATTCAAGCTTTGGGATTTTTTATGAACTTTAGCAGAATATTCAGTCACTAATACAATATTTGCAATTCACTATTTAAAACTTGATTGGTCTCCAAACCAATGTAATTCTTGCACTCCTAAATTTTCAGGCTAGAGGGACTGTAATGATGTTTAGGCTCACCTCCTGCTCACAACAGGGATGTTGGTTAGCCAGGGCAGCATTAGGACTGATCTCAGAATGAGGAGAATGGATATGATTTTTTAYGAAATTGTAACTTCTTTTCTCTAATGTCTTTTAGTTTGCCTCTCTTAAAAAGATATTATGTCTGTTCTTTTTTAAAGAACTAAGTTGAATGATTGAGAGGCTGCTATACCTGTTATACTTGCTTTCTGGGCTCTTGCTAAGGCTGGCATCCAAAACCAAACAGATCTGCCTATCCCTTGCTCCTTTTGCACATGTCACTGTGGAGGATCCATTTATTTGTATGCTGAGAGCGACTGAAGCAACCCAGACTATTTACAGTCCACTGTGCAGTTTAACCCAGACACTTGACTTTAAACGTGGGCTGTCTGAATCAAACTTGAACATTAGGCAAGTGTAAATGAAACTGAGTTTGGCAGGTTACTTTGTGGGATTCACTCTTCTTTATGCCTGTGCAGATAAATTTGCCATCATATAAGCCAGCGTGCACCATTCATGACATCATTGATTTGATTTCTCTTTTGTTAATATTTTTTTTGGTTGTCACTTTTAGCCATACTGTCTGTGGCAACAACTATATGGCTTTTACAACAGCTATCATCAAAAGAGTGTATTTTTAACACCTTCTACACCTGATAGTTATTAGTAAAGTTTCATTGTTCTTAAAAGTAGTATTCTTTTTTAATGAAGGCTCTGACATCAAATATTCTAATTCATTTCAGCAGGTGTGTCTCTCCAGTGAATTAATTCTCAGATTTAATATTAGAACTATGCGCTTTTGATATGGCAATTAAAATAYCAAATATAAGTTACAAAACAACCACTGAAGAATTTTTAAAATGCAAAAAACCAAACCAAACCAAAAAGAACCAAAATCCAAAGATTGTAGCCTTTGGAGAACATGTTATTGACTTCCTGTCTAAGTCTAGAGACAGATTTTCATTATCACAACAGTATCTAAGGGAACCAAACAATGCCATGGCTATATTGTACTAAGTGCTACACAAATACAAGGAGAGAGATTCTAGAAGAACTGGCAGTCTAAGAGATGCCTGACAAATAAAAAAAAGGTGTATTTTCTTACCTGCTGCTAAAGTTTCTCATAAAGCATAAGGAGATGAAGTTATCTACCTGTGGATAAAAGCTATCTAATGAAAACCAGTAAAAAAGGTTGCTAAGTTGTTGTAACACATTGCATCTTTATTAGTCTAATGCCTTCACTATAAGCCATCCTTCCAACGTAGCTTCAATAGTCAAATTTCTATTACAGTTAATAAAGTTATGAATCACAGCTCATTTCTTCTGAGTTAAGTGCTAGAGAAAGATGACCACCTGTAAAATACATATAAGGTTGCTGTAACCCCATTTGTACAGCTGTCATTTCAGACTCTGAGGCAATAAAGGTAGTTTAGCAAAAAGTGTTAGCCATTCACAGCCTTTTATCGCAACTTTTACACCCCAGAAAGTGAAAACTGATGTCCTTGAAAGTTTTCTTGGAAGCCTAAAACTCCTTACTATACTGGGGTTGTACTGACAGGGGTTGTTTTGGTGTATCTGTCTTTCTGAAACCAAGATTAGGGACCATGCAAGAAACGAACAGGAAAGCTACTGTTCTGTTGGATTCAGTGAAAAAATTTTACTTCTACATAACTCCATTTATATTTGAGGTGCTGTAAAAAATGTTTAATTAACTACTGGCATTCTAGGCTAGAGAGCTTCTTTCCTATCATTTTGAGCATCAGCTAGGTCTCATGTAGGCATGCAAAAAGGAATAAACTACAGGATAATTTTCTTGTAGAACTTCAACAATTGAAAACTATAACTATTGTTTCTCCGCTTCCAAGTGGTGACAAGTGCTTTTAATGATAACTACTATTTTGGGTGCTTCATTGATTCTGAAATGTTATGTAAAATTTTCCTTATTTGGAAGTAATTAGCCTTGTACAGAGTAATAAAACTCATAAACAAAAACATTCTAACTTTTCATTTTTGTTTTCAACGGTTATATCTCTGTCATGTTTTGAACTTCTGATGCATTTTTGTAAATTATTAGTGTGAATATCAATACTCTTTTCTAAAATCATATCTGATATAGATTTAATAATGCTAAAAAATAAGTAACTGTAGAAGTAGGCAATATTAACAACAACAACAAAAACAACAACAAAAAACAAACCCCCAAAAAACCCCAAGAATATAAATACTAGACAAAATAAAAGCACAAATGATTAAGGGATAAAATGTATTTCTTAAACACACTGACCACAAGATTTGATTAATGAGTCTAAGCACTTCAGGTCATCTAAGTACTTCAGGACATCTCAGTCCAAAACCACATTTTTATAAAACACATTAAGAATTTAAAGCTAAATGAGGCCCTGCCATTTTCTCAGTCTTGAATCGAAAGTTTCCAGTTACCAAGAGACTATATTCCATATTTGCTGGTAAAAAGTTTTTAATAGTAGAATTAAACCCAAAATGTTTATGTATAGTAAAGGCTTTGGAACAAATACAGCATGGGCAAATGCAGTGTGTCTTGCTCATATCTTCATTGTTTCATCATTAACAATCTTGAAGGTGCCTTGCCTTTTTCTTTTCCTCTCTTTTTCTGCAAAAGACCTATCTAAGATATGTTAGTATTTTTTATGGCCCATTTAGTACTTGATCTGGCTGCTAAGACTGCCACAGGCATGAACATTGTAATGTGGACAACTTCACAGCGGGAGCTGGAATTCCAAATAATTTCATGTCTGCTAATGAAGAGGTCAATGGATAGTGTTAATGTTCTGCAAAAAGGCCCTATAGACCATTAGCAGTTCCTGAAACCAGCCATCCTAAAAGGTAGAGCTTTTGAAATCACATGAAGATTTTTAATCTTTTGAATAGAAAGGAGGAATAGGTATCATCTTTCATACAGAGATGTAATTTTCATTCTTCACTTAGTCTCCTAATCAACAAGATTTATTAGTATGGAAATTATTTTCATCATATTAGTGATCTCATATATCTAATTCTTAAGCATATGAATGTTATATGCAAAACAAAGAGCATTCACAGAAGTTGGAAATATACTGCAGAGACTGGTACTCGAAGAATATAATGTAAACTTCATGTGCTTTTCTGAATAAAGCTAGCCATAAATAGATGCTCAAGTCTGTCATGTTTATTCAGATCATGCAGTAATTATAACACCGCTTTTATAAGTTCGGACTTAGTTTGTCAAAACACCCCAGATTTCCATTTACTTCTTATTCCTATACAATCTGTCTCCTTCCAGCCCTGATACCACGGCTGTCTGAAATTCTAAGTGGGACAAGAAGGATAAAGGAATGGTTAAGAAAAGGCAGGAACTGAATGTAAAGTGAATGTGCTATAAGAAAAGACAAAATTAGAGGAAACTGTTATGTGAGATGTGTCCTGCACATTAGCATGAAGCAGATAGATTGACATTGTAACATTGCTGTACTTCAAGAAGTTCCTAATGTTACTCTGCCATCACTTCCTCAGCAGATGGTCTCCTTTTTCTTCAGCAAATGAAAAACATTTGAGCAATAGAAATGTAATTTTTGGCCTTATTTAGTGTAAGTATTCAGACTGATGGTATTTAATTTCTATTATTACTACTATTTTGTTTCTACGCTTTCTGTGACAAAAGATATGCTGGATCTCTCACAAAAACACGTAGTTTTAACCGTAGAGACTTAAAGACTAAATTAAACATAACACATATACTCCATGTCTTAAAAGTATACAAGATAGAGTATGAAAAGATATGGAAGGCTAATAATCCAAATGACAAAATATTCATTCAAATTTTTCTTGTTCAAATTAATGATTTTGTACTAACAACAATGTGCATGTTATCTATTCACTCACTTGGCATTCCTGTGGCTCAGAGCAGAGACTGGTTTTTAGTAAGTATGGGAAGCATCTTGGAACAGACAGTATGACTTCAAAGTGGCCTTTGAGTGGCTTCTTTGTGTCATAGAAGAAAATCATACCAGGCTGCATTAAAGCTGTTTCAATTTTTTTCATGTTCTTTTATAAATTTGGATCAAAGTGCAGAGGTTAATAGCCGTTCTGGAATCATTTGCCTTGAAGCCACAGTAACATTTTCCTCTGTTATAAAGGATCAGTCTTAACCTTTCAGCAATAGAGAGACAAGGACAAACTGGGTCAAATTCCACCTCTGAGTTAAATACGCGTAAGCTGATAGATTGGCCTTTTTGTTTACTGGCTATGAATGAAAGGAATCCATTGCTATCATCTGTGCAGCAGCAAACAAAGCATGAACTCTCAAGGAATCGATGTTCGGCCTTTTCACAATTATGAAATTACTTTACCACTTCCATAGAGTTTTCCTCTGGGGGATATATTTTGTCCTTAGTAACTAAGCTTGTTTGTTCTATAGATTGGAAATGAGATTGTTGTAACATTTTTATGACACTTTTATCTAGTCATGTTGTTAATACTAACAACAATTTTAAAGGCATAAGGAGTATCTTTGCATCTTTCTCTAATAAAGCTTGGGAGAAAACGCATTTCTAAACTGATAATTTTTCTGACTCTAATTTAAATACATTTGATTTTAATTCACCCTTGGGAGTGCAGATAATGGGTATGTGGTGGATAAGTGATATTAACAATATGTATGTTGCCAAAATGATTTCTGGGGAAGGAAGAGCTTTAAAATAAAATGGTCTCCTCATGTTTGGTTACATATCTGAGAGACTGCATACTTTTCAGCAGCCACTCTCAAAGGCTTACAAACATTACATCTTGAACAGTGCATCGGAGACATCGTCTGTAGGCCATCATAGGAAACATTATCTCATGCATTAAAGCTATCCTCCTAAGCATGCAAGCTGAAACATTACCCAAAAGAATTACCATTATAACCATTCAAAGCAGTTAAACTTTTAGCAGGCTTGTAAAAGCATTACAATGTCAAGGCCTACCAATGAGATCAGGAGCTTTATTTTTCCAGAAACTCCAGAAAAAGGCAGCAAAAAGAAAGAATCCTTCTACCCGAGTGTATCTGTCATGACAGTGCAGCTACAGCAAAAATGTTTATTAAGAAAGGTATTGCACTGTTCATAATAGAGTTAGGTTGCTATCATCTTGCCTGAACGTTTACTCATTTTTAGATAATTCTTACTAATATACCTTCCATGACGCTTGGAGAACGACATAATTCCTTTTTTAGGAATAGCTTATTTATTAAATTAGGTATTTGGGATAACTGAAAGAATTTGTTGTTGTTGTTCTTAAAAAAARAATTCTCATTCATCTGAGAAAAGAATACTAATTTTTTACATAATATCTCTATTTGTTCTTCTACATGACATGTGACTTTTACTAGTAGCTTTCAAGGAATCCAGTTTGTCTTCCTGGTTTCATATTCATTGCTCATTCTTCTCTTCCCCTGACGGCTACAATAAGCGGCTTTCAGTTGTTTCAACTGTCAAAAATGCTACATATCAATGAGCAGCTCCCTTTTAATATCAACTTCTAACTCAATTGCACTTCGTGCTAGGGATCTTCTGTAGCTCCAGTCCCATCTCTAGCACACAGAGAAAAAATATCTTCTCCTGAATTACATTTATCTTGTTACACCGAGTGGGGACCCTTTTAAGTAACAAATCTTAAATTGTTGTTGTATGTTGCTAATGAAATCTGTAAGCTTCATGAGACAATCTTTATTTCATAATAAGTTAAAGTACATGAGGAGATGACTGTTCATTAAATTCAACTAGAATTTATGCAGTTTCACCAGTTCACATTTTATTTTCTATAATGCTAGTCATTTGTTCACCCTAATAATTTGTCTTCTGAAGTCCAGATGAAAAAAAAATAGGGCAAAGCCTAAACAAAAGAGTGCTTCCTTCCTCATATTCTGTATTTATCTCTGTTAAAATAGTGATAAAGTTGAAGCTACCAAGTCCCAATCCTTTAACTGACTTTGCCATTTTTTGTCTGTGTTTGTCCTTTTGACTCCTAGACCCTGTTAATGGCAGTGGAACTCTGTGTGTGCACCAGCAATTCCCTGTGGAGATCAGCTTGCCATCTCCATTTTTTAAGTGCCTCAGTACATGTCCACTGTACTGGGCTTGCTAAGAGGGTTACTGATGCTGAAGCACTGAAGCTGCCTCTTTAAGTGAAATGCACACTAATTTAATTAAGTATCAGTGGTGCCATGTTATTGCTTTGCTTTTTGATCTTTAAGCTGCAAATTACATTTCCATCCCATCAACTCATTTGCTTTTTGAAACAGTTAGTTCACTAACTGCATTATACAAATAATATGAACACTCTTTACAAAGAATTCTACAATTTATCACTGTTTTACACTTCATTAAACAGAAAAATGAAACAAATTATATTTGAGACAGAATATGGTTTTAATTCCGAAAATTTTATATAGTCATTTAGAATGTTCTCATACACATCTGCCAAAGATGTTAAGTAGCTAATTGTAATTTTTCCTCTACAATATATGATAATGTGGTGATAAAATGTGCCTTCAGAAGCATTTGTAGGAAGTAGTCCACAATAAACATAGAAGTTGAAAGGTCTGAATTTACCAGATGATGTTTCTTTTCTTCTTTCCTGATGGCACAAGAGAAACATGAGGTTGTGATATTGTTTTTGCTTTTTCTTTGTTGTTTTATCTTTTGTCAAGGTCATAAAGCTTGCACTTAAAATTGTCAATTGTTTTCTGGCACCTGGCTGAACGTTTGAATGCTTGCTATCAAGCTGACTCCTATCTCTTCCTCTCTTTTACCCTATGTAGATAATATTCACATATAATTAAGAGCCTCTGGAGAAACTTTGCATCTCATTTCTTTTTCCAGACTAGTAACTTGTGAGTTTTAATATGTTAGTAGCCAGTTCTGTCTAAATAATTTTTATGGTAGATAAGAAACCTAGCCCTATGTAAATCTAATTCATTGACTAAATAGAACTGAGTATTAATTTTATGACGCTAGTTTAAAAAAAAAAAAAAAAAAAGGCAAGCAAGGAAGAAAACCATTCTGGAACCTAAATAGTAACTAGTCTTTGGGAGAAAATTATACATCTCTGATCAGCATGAACAGGCATAAAACTAGCAGTATGATTTTGGAACATTAATCATATTTATACACACATATATTTTTAGTATGTGTTTCCAGCAGTACTTGGACAAGACTTGGACAAGAAATTTAATAACAGATTTTCACAATGACATTTCAGAAGATGTTATTATTCTCCTGATATTACCATTAAAAGCACCTTTACACATAATGACTTTGTTGTGTATGCCAGCCTGCCACACCGTACTGTACTGAATATGCCATTCAGGTTCATGGTATATTAGAAATATGCATGCACCACTATGAAGACCCTGGGTCCATCTCTTCAACACCCTCCCTGTAAGCATCAGGGGCTCCTGTCAGGTCCTCCCAGAGATGTCTCTTCTCCAAGCTCTCCTCACAAAGCAAGTGCTCCATATCCTGTCCATTCTGGTGGCCCTTCAACAGACTTCCTTCAGTTTATCAATATTTTTCTGTTATTGAGCAGCCCAAAAGAGGCATTCAACAGAGGATATTGAGAACAAGGCTCCCCGGTCAGGGGAAGATAAAGTTGCATGATAACTCTGCTCATTTTCTGAGCAAGCTCTCTTTTGGAAGCAGTTGAAAACCTTAACCAGATTTTTTTGCACGGGTACGTACTATCATTGAACTAACATAGCTTCAGCAAAGAGGTGGATTTAAATCTTAAAGTCTGGGCAAAAGTCATAACTGTATAGAAATAAATACCTTCTTCAGAGTGCCTTATTGTTGAAGCACATTTGCTCATAACTCGGATTCATAACCCAGGCTCAACATGAATGAAATCCGATGAAAGAGGAAGGATCTCAACTAGGGCTCTGACACACCTGCTGAGGACAGTAATCCTTAAACAAATAACTACCGAGGCTAAGAACCATGTCTCTCTTCTCTCCATTATACCTCACACCAGYGAAGGGTCTACATCTCTTGTACATCATGTGTGACCTGGTTGTGATATTAAAACATTAGATACTTCATCAGGAAAACACAGATTTAAGGATGTTGAAGCAAAACAAGGGATTTTAACAGCCTACCCCAAAAAGCACAAGCACAAGATGACAGAAGGAGCCTTAAATGTGTAAGMACAGGCTGGTAACAGAGATGATGCAAATCTCAAATGGACAGGTAGTGGTCATTAAGGGAATAAAGTCCTGGCAGCTGGGTAAAACAGGCCTTAAGAATAACTAAGAACAAATGAATATCCAACAATCGCAAAACATACCAGGTACAGAATAGCTGTCATAAAACAGGGAATTTGTGGGCCAGTGCATAAATGTTATGTAAATGAACTATATTATCCTATATATAAAAAAATAACCCCAAATGACTCAAGAAAAAAGAGGAAGAAACCCTCAAATACAAAACCAAAAAGGAATAGGTAAGAAAAGGCTTATTCAAATTAGTGTTCAAACTCTCATTTAGAATGCTAATGGGTCACAGTAAAAGAACAATGTATGCATGCTGCATGTTGAAAAATGAGAATAACTCAGTGAAAGGAAACTATAATTTTAAACATTATAATTGATCTATAAACTTTAAATGGTTAAATAGATATTTTTGGGTTTTTTGTGAGTGTTTTGTTAGTTATTTTYTGTTTGTTCATTAAGTCAATTTCAATTAAACAAATCTGTAATTCAATACATGTAGTAAACATGCATGTGTATATATTAACTTTATTTTGTCATAGAAACAACCAATTGAGGTATGGGGCATGTATATTTGACACCACACAGAAGGGTCAGCATCTTCCCAGAATTTTTTTTTTTTTTCCTCCAAAGGAATTCAGCTTTGGAAAATTTTTTTTTTTTTTTTTTTAAATAAGATCTGTCTGTTGTTTCTTTTATGAGTTGAAATATAGAGTGACAGTATTTCTCTAAGACAGATAACTGCCTGTTTAACCTAAATGTGTTTTTGACTTAGACAAAGGTAAATGTTTTTGTCCAAATGACAAAACCATAGATATTTTTTAAGCACATGCAGACATTTAGTGTACTTATTAAAGGTAATGAAAGGTTATTTGTTTTATTAGTAAGGGGAACACCTTTTCAATAAGTTTCAAGGATAAAAACTATGCTATCAATCTCTACAGAGATAGAGAAAACTAGTATGGTGAGAAAAATCTGTTGGAAGGATTATGATAGCCATACTTTGGAACCTTCCAAATTCCTTCTTTGTAAAATGAGAGAAGGAATTATTACAAAACTAAATAAAATGAAAAAAAAAATTTTAAAGTACATAGGAAATAGACACTGAATTATTCAACCACAACAAATAAAATTGTCCGTTTTCAGGGAAATTCTACTGTTTTGAAATTATTCTTTATTTCCAATTAGAACAAAATGTCCAAATTCAGAATGCCCCATGAAATTAGATACTCTAAATTATTTCTAAGGCTACTCAGTCTGGTTTAATTTGACTTTAATAGTACAATATCTTGTCATTACTTATTTACTTACATGAAAATGAATAAATAACAAATAACTGGAACAATAAACTCAGCATGATAAAACTTGATGTTTTAACTGTACAAAATTATTATCTTCATACTTTTTTGTTAAAGGAATTGCAACAGTATAACAAATATTTCATTTGTTTGATTCAATGTTGTCTAATAGAAAACTGTTAGAAAAAAATTGCTTAGCTCCATTACCAGTTTTTTTTTATTTTAAACATATTTTGACTAAATTCCCTCTGAAAAAATCTTACCAAAAAAAGAGGAAAGTTAAGAAAAAAATCATAAATGACAAAAGCTTATTTTATTTTTCCAGAGATTTATATTTTTCCAGCCAGCATTTGGGCACAGCTGAACTGTTGATTTTCAACTATCTATCCAGAAACATACACAAAATCCCCATGGAATGGGATTTATTTCTCATCTTTCTGAGGACTAGATCTCTAGTCCAATGGTATCCTACGTCAGGATACATGTACAATCAGTGAAGAGAGGCTCAAATCTTCAGAGGTGAATTGCTGTATTTTAAAACAGGAGTCAAAACCAAACAAGACTAACTGGGATTTGGAGGTATCTATCTCTTCCCAATCATAGATGAATCTTACAGCAGGTGTGTAGCTTTTACAAGAAAAAAGTTAAGTTAAATGTATCTCATCTGCRAAGTATTTACATACAGTAAACAAGTACTTAAGCTGTTAAAATACAAAATGTTATAAATGCAGCTTCCCCACCTCCCCCCCAAAAAAGAAGAAAAGATAATAAATTCCCTAAGAAAAGTGTCCTGGTTTCAGCTGGGATAGGGTTAATTTTCTTCCTAGTAGCTGGTATAGTGCTGTGTTTTGGATTTAGTATGAGAATAATGTTGATAACACACTGATGATTTAGTTATTGCTAAGTAGCATTTACACTAGTCAAGGACATTTCAGCTTCTCATGCCCTGCCAGAGAGAAGCTGGGAGGAAGCACAGCTAGGACAGCTAACCCAAACTGGCCAAAGGGATATTCCATACCATATGATGTCATGCTCAATATATAAACTGGGGGGAGTTGGCTGGGGGGAGACCACTGCTTGGGAGCTGGCTGGGCATCGGTCAGCAGGTGGTGAGCAATTGCATTGGGCATCACTTATTTTGTATATTATTTTATCATTATTATTAGTAGTAGTATCATTATTATTATTATTATTATTATTATTATTATTATCCCTTCCTTTTCTGTCCCATTAAACTGTCTTTATCTTAACCCATGAATTCTGCTTTTTTTTTTTTTCCCCCGATTCTGTCCCCCATCCCACTGGGGGTGTTGGGAGTGAGCGAACAGCTGTGTGGTGTTTAGCTGCCTGCCGGGTTAAACCACAACAAAAAGATAAAATTTAAGTGGGTTTGTATCTATTATTTTTACTTCACCTTAGGCAGTCGTCTTGTTGAAGGTAGCATAGTAAGATTTTCAAAGTGTCCAGTTTGATGTTGCTCACTTGCTGGATGATTTTGAAGATATGTCCTTTTCTAATCTTACTGCAAAGAAAATTCAGGTGCTGAAGGTGTCTGACATATAGAATTCCCTTACAAATTCAAGACTATGATTCAGTGATCAACAGTAAGAAAAAGAAAGAGAAATCTATTTGGTGTTTTTTTCTGTGTCCGAAGAATTCAATTGGCACCTAGCTGCACTCTTATGGGAAGTTTTTTATCAGGGTAGAATATCTCAGTCACATTTTTGTCATAGCCATAAACAAATCTTACTAGATTATTAGGTCTGTCAAATCTAACATCACAATAAAGCTGTCCAGGATTTTAACCAAAAAATCATCCTGCATTGCCATTTTATACATAGTGGTGTACTATCACAACATTCTTCTCCAGGTATTTTCAATTCAAGCAGATTTTCACTATGTTTCACACATACATACTCAGTGGACAAGCAAAAACAGAATAATATAGTTAGTGGTCTAACACCACCCTGACTCACATATTTTGGTGCGAATAGCCTGAAAAACATAATAGAATTACTCTGGGATAGGCTTTGCAGACTATCGTTATTACACTAATGCTCTGCTAGCCTTGGCATAGAGAGAATGACAATGCCAATGCTCAAGCAGCAAAAGAAATATGTCAAACACATATGGGATCATATATAAAATGCTGTAGATATTCTGGCTTTTGCACCCAAGACACAGAAAAAACAGAAATATAACTGGAAGTAGTTTCCCAGGTTGCCTAAGTTAAATCAGTGTTTTGGAGATCAGGAGAGAGAGGTGGCTTAAAGCCAAATTTGTGATCAGTATTTTCTACACCTGTTCCAATTATACCACTTCTTCTAGAAAAATATGTCAAGACACAATTTCAGTCTTTGCATATGGCCCACAAATTCCCTGAAACYGTATTAACGCTCAGCGTTTTCTCTGTCCAGCATAAATAAAGTAGTTGGACTGGAAGCATATTGTGCCATTCAGAGTCAGGTGACCTGCAAAGTAAAGAACAGCTTAGTTTCTGCTAGAGAAGCTTAAAGTTTATCAGCATGATGAATAAGAGCTAAAAATAGCAGAGAGCAGAGAGTATTTTAGGGACCTGGGTGAAGCCCTTAAAGATAGCTTCATTGAATATAAAATATCACCAAACAAACTGTGTCACTTGCTTTTCAATAAGGACAGAATGACCCCACTAGACTTACTTATCAGGTTTTCTGCCTTTTTATGATTTTTTTTCATAAGGGCAAAAGGTATGTGGTCACTGTAGTGGTGTTATTTTTAATATCATTTATTTATTGTTCATGAATGGACTTGACTATGCATTCAAATTATAGTTTGTGTCAGCAATAGGTATGAGTGTAAAATACAAAATTGTGCAAGCTCTGCAATTCCTGTACTGGATCTAATCTTGAAGAAGCTCAACCTCCAAGATCACAAACTCTGCACACATAAAAAAGAAAATTACGGTGTAGCTTCCTGAAATATGTTTCATAGTATCAGGCAAGTACAGGGGAAAAAAAAGCATAAAGGAGTCCAAGGAATGGAAGTAAATAATTTTACTCTATTTTTTAGCTTAAATAATACTAAACTTATCATGTAGAACTTTGACCTAACAAATTATTACTCGTGATATAACCTCAAAGCTAGTAAAGATGCCTATTGAAATAAAATTGCAAAGATGCGTCAATATTTTCTTGGCTCAGGGTCCAGAAAAACTCATTTACGGTTGGACTTGATGATCTTAAAGGTCTTTTCCAATCTAAATGATTCTATGATTCTATGATTCTATGATTCATGGAGCAAACTGCTATCATTATGAAAAATGCTTTTTTGAGTGAGGAGGGTGGGGAAGTTCAGGGGAGGATGAGAATGTGGGAGAGGATGAGCACTTCTTTAGGGCGTACACAGAAGGGATTGTGGGAAAAGATTTGGAGAGTGAGCAACAGCAGGAAAGAGATGCTCCTTCCTCACAAAGCCTCCCTGCTTCAAGGATTACTGAGACAGAGAAATGCCACAGTAGAAGCAAAATGGAGCCAAACTCCTATGATGGGCAGGGAAGCCATTACTTTACCTTTATGGTTCAAGGCCTTCTTTGGAAATCAGAGATAAAACTAATAGAGGAAGAAGGTATTCTGTTTAATGCAAAGTGAGGGGATTTCTTACAGTGGATACACTCCACAGACATATAGTGTAGCAGTTCTGCATAGTAAAGGGGAATGCATAGAACACATGGATTTCATTATTGGAAGGTTCAATGACTTTGGGAAAAAAATAACTTACACCTGTTTAACCCTAGAAAAAGCTTCTATTCTGGAAGCACCCTGTGTTTTGCACTCTATTTACTTCCTATGAATGTAGTGTTTGGTGTAAAAAGCACTCCATCATTAGCTTTTGGTATGCCCAAAAAGAACGTGATTTTTCTGTATTACAAAATATATGACAATAATTTCTCAATTCATAGTATACTTCAGTGATAACAACTTACTACTTTGTAGAATAAGAAACAAAAAACAAATCAGTAGCAGTAAAAAGTATACATATATTTTAAATACAGCACCCCTGCTTCTGATATGACAGAAAAATGTTTGACATTCTTAGATAGTGTAAAATGGTATGGTTTTGTTGAAATAAATGAAGTGACACTGATCTACATAGTTGTGGATCTGTTCCACACTTCTAGCCAATTTTTCAAYAAAAAATATCAGTAATTTTATTTTTTATTAATTGTTTTTGGGTATAGGGACTATAAATACAATTTGTTTAGCCATCAATCTGGTATGACAAATGGTGGACATGATCAATGAATGCAATGAAACATTGCTGTAGCAAGCTAAATATTTAATAATTAATAGCTTAAATAAAACCAGTGTTCAAATCAACTTGTCTAGTGTGACTTAGACACTCTTACAGAAAAAAAAAAAAAGGTTAAATATTTCATTTTTCTAAGAAAAACAGTGGTTTATCAGTATCTCAGATACCTTATAAGCAATTGGCAATAATTTATGAACAGACATAACAATAATGTGTTAAAGTCTCTTCATACCATAACAAGGGTAAAGACGAGCAAATATATGAATGAAGACTCACAGGAGCAGTGCTTTTTAAGTGAGCTCTCAATAAACATATGCAAATAGGCCAGCCTGTAAACAATGACTCTTTGCTTCATTCACCAAACTCCACCACAAGTAACAATATTTCCATTAGACACAGTCATAGAATCATAGAATCATAGAATCATAGAATGGTTTGRGTTGGAAGGGACCTTAAAGATCATCTAGTTCCAACCCCCTTGCCATGGGCAGGGACACCTTCCACTAGACCAGGTTGCTCAAAGCCCCATCCAACCTGSCCTTGAACACTTCCAGGGATGGGGCATCCACAACTTCTCTGGGCAACCTGTTCCAGTGCCTCACCACCCTCATAGTGAAAATTTTCTTCCTTATATCTAATCTAAATCTACCCTCTTTCAGTTTAAAGCCATTACCCCTTGTCCTGTCACTACATGCCCTTGTAAAAAGTCCCTCTCCAGCTTTCTTGTAGGACGCCTTCAGGTACTGGAAGGCTGCTATAAGGTCTCCCCTGGAGCCTTCTCTTCTCCAGGCTGAATAACCCCAACGCTCAGCCTGTCTTCGTAGGATAGGTGTTCCAGACCTCTGATCATCTTCGTGGCCCTCCTCTGGACTCACTCCAACAGGTCTGTGTCCTTCTTATGTTGGGGGCCCCAGAGCTGAACACAGTACTCCAGGTGGGGTCTCACAGGAGCAGAGGGGAAGAATCACCTGCCTTGACCTCCTGGTCACACTTCTTTTGAAGGGTTTGGAGGAACAGTAATACATTTTACTAGACCAATGATTGTTTGAAAATAACAAAAAAACCTGCTTTCAGCCACACAAACCTTTCTTTGGGCTTTCAGATCTGATCTTTTAAGACAGGTTAAGAAACAAGGACAATACTATGGGCATGAATGGCATACATATGGCAGAAAATTAAATATGGTCTTTGCAATTCATTACTAAACGTTTTTTCACATTTTTAATATAAGATCCTCCTGTGTGCTGACAGATAACTTTATGCACAGAACAACAAATGCAAGAATAATGAGAACATAAGTATCTAATATTTATGTACAGACATCCTTCAGAAATTGGCTTACTGCAGAACTAGCTGGGGTGGCAAAAGAAATGCTGGTATTTTATTTCTGTGAAATAAGACAAAGTTCTACCATTTTTCTCTTGAATGTTTTGTTAAAGTCAGGTAACAATTGTTTATTGAGCTTGTCATCTGCAAACTTTTTTTTGTCAAGTACAGCCATCAGCAGCAGTTGTCACTGCAGAACAGTTGCAAGCAGTGATATCAGATATTCAGGAGCAAGAGCAGCTTGCAGGGGCTCGCAGCTATACAGGGCTTTGAAGTCTTGCTTTCGCCAGTAGTGCACGTATTGAAGTTTGGGATCCTTTGTCCTAAGCCATTCAATCCCTGTTGTACCCATGATATCCCTCATTAGCCAGCATGTGATATCCTTCTAGAATTATGTTTGGCACTGTGCATGCATGTGATATATGAGTAGTGCTATTCATACTTTTTCTTTATTTCCCTCAAGGTCAAGCTTCCTTTTAGCATTCCAGCTACTTTTTGAACTCATAATCCATCTGTCTAGCCACTTAGCTGCCTTTCCAAGATTTTATCTTGGTGCTTACCAGTGCACTATTTGAATACATCATGAGGGTATTTATAAACGATTCATATATCCCTGTTCTTTCCTTAGTAATATGAGGGCAAATTTACATTTAAATGCATAGAGATGAAATTACAGCTGTGGAAAAAAAAAAAAAAAAAGGTTATTACTTAAATAATGTTCCAGTGAGGGGGAGGATTTGCATTTAACTTTGCATTTAACTGCTTTAGTTTTGCCCATATATGGGCAATTTTACAGATATTGACAAATCCACAAAACCAGAAATTTATCTGTCTAAACAAATATAATGGAAGTTGTTGGTTTGTTCTTGGTTTGTTTTTTAGGTCTTTTTTTTTGTCCTGGCACTGATTTTACATCTACAGATATTGCTAGATTATTTTTATTTACAGCATTTACAAACTTAGGGCCAGAGGGCACTAATAGGCCTTTACTGCCCTGAGCAGCCTCACCAGGAATGCACACCCCTGAGCTACATCATAGGTGTGCCTGTGTTAAACCTTGTCTCTGGCTACTCTCACTTACTGAATGGCCTTCCTGGATGGACCCCACTCTTGATTCATTACCTCGCCTTGCTGGGACTGTGATAGACCCCGTCCATGTCATGGGGACAGTGGGATTGACCCTGGGTGTCCTGCCCTGGCCTGTGTTGGGGGGTCATCCTTGGCTCCTGGCTTGCCTGTCCTTATGGAACAGTCCCACTCTTGCTTCTCCCTGACCCTTGTACATGTTTGGATTCCTTCAGACAAAACTGAGAGATTTCTGGATTATAAACTAATCACAAGACACACAAAAAAAGAAAAAAAAAAAAAAAAAAAAAAAAAAAAAAAAAAAAAAAAAAAAAATCACAAGACAAAAAAAAAAAAAAAAAAAAAAAAAAAGTCAGTATAAATGTTGAGTGTATGACAGAAATTAAAAAATAATGTCCCACTGATTTGTGTATTAGTTGTTTATTGGAAAGTAAATAAAACAGATTGCAGCACCTTTCCAATCAAGAAGTCACCCATAGTATTAATTTTAAAATAATTACTGAGACAAAAAAATTATCCTTTTTCTTATTCACATTTCCAGCAAGTAAATGTCRTAACAGATATGATGATGATACAAATGACAATAAAAATAATAAGATGGTATTATCACTAAGCAATGCAAAATTAAGTCAGTTATTCATAACTACAAAGCACTGGTAGGTCACAGAAATGTTCTGACAAACAGAGACTGACCAAAACAGTAACAAARGAAATTTAACGTAGACAATTGCAAGTACAAGTACTTCCAGAACAATGATGCAGCTCACAGTCATTTCAAGGTCTTGTGCAAGGTGTTCTAGTTGACTTTGCTATGTGCAGGAGGGTTGAACTAGACGATTTCCAGAGGTCCCTCCAAACTTCTCCGTTTTGTGATTCTGTGATTCGAAAATTTCATAAATAGATTCCTCATTCTTTTGACTCTTCCAAAAACACTAGCCTCTGACTACCCAAGTTTCACTTTCACTTCTGCATGTACCATGATGGATAACCACATGTAAATCTCTCTGTTTCGGTTTCTCCTACCA
Source organism: Phoebastria nigripes (assembly GCA_035582835.1). NCBI lineage: Eukaryota > Metazoa > Chordata > Aves > Procellariiformes > Diomedeidae > Phoebastria > Phoebastria nigripes. The sequence continues at coordinate 87,179 of JAYKAV010000057.1, read as the reverse complement.
AGCATGTCTAAAGATCTCTCCCCACATCATACCCTTACATTCATATTAGCTCTGTACACCTGATGTGCTGCTTGTTTGTTTTATGCCCCCACCCCCTCACATTAGCTCACATTCAGGACCTAAATATACAATCTTAATTCCACTCAAAGAAACTACTGTGCAAGCTCTGAAATGAATAAAAAAAAGTCTGGCACATAATCTCAGCAGAGATTTTTAGTTTAAGATCCAGCAGTAATACAGATTTATTTATTTCTTACTTGAATCATAGGTAGAGTGATTTTGTATCTGTTCAATCCCAATTCACAGAAAAAAAGAAACCAAAGATACAACTTCCRTCTCAGGATTTCTCTGATCACTGGAAGCTCAGAGAGCATACTAGATATATGTCACCAAAAGTTTTCCTTGTTCTTATAAAGCTGTAAAGTTACTTTTTTTTGGCTACTGTTTAAAACGTAGGATACTAGACTACATGGACCTTTAAGTTATCTTGTAGAATTGTATTTGTAAGCAGAACTTCTTAAAGTGTAATACATATATTTATAATTTATATATGTATATCTCTCTGTGTATATATGTATATCCCTCTCTCTATAGATCTACTAATTAATATGGATTCGACTGTTAACAGGATGCTGCCAGTGTCTCCCCCTAGTAGCACTAGAAGGAAATACCTATAGGAACATRCAGACAATCAGAGGCAATTAAAAAAAACCTACTTCCTAAAATCCCAATTTCTTACATATATTTCCATTCCTTTTTTTATTCATTTCCCCAGCATCACTTTATTTCATCTAAAGTGATTATGATTTTATCATCCTTGTGAAGTACTTTGATATCTACAGATGACAATGAGAGATACTATAAAAGATAGTCAACTATGTATGAAAATCTTATGTCTAGAGATAGCACAATTGTTTATGAGTTCAGCCACTTCTCATCCTGCAGTAAGAAAGATTTTTGGGTCAACAGGATTGCCCTCACTCACTCAAATATACCAATCAGCCGCATTGCTTTAGATTCCTCAGTTAAAATGGGAGTATACAGCAAATCCTGCCCCCTTAATGGAATATATGGTTAGAAGGTTGTTTGCAAATAATGGATTTAATCTCTGAGGATAGGACTAATTTTGCTTAACTTCACCTGTCTTCTGAGTTAAATGTTTGTATTGTCATTGCAGAGAAGAGAAGGCAGTAATTTCAAATGAGTAAAMCATCTGATTTTAAACATTTGCTCTTGGATGGGAAGAATAACACTATAAATGTACCAGCTTTTCTCTACTGAGTGTAAAGAGTAGCCAACTAACTCAAATGTAGGTGTGTACCTTGGAGATGTGTACATCTGTTCAGGTGATGATTTAAATGCCTGTGGTGGTTTTGGCTGGGGTAGAGTTAATTTTCTTCATAGTAGCTGGTATGGGGCTATGTTTTGGATTTGTGCTGAAAACAGTGTTGATAACACAGAGATGTTTTAGTTAGTGCTGAGCAGTGCTTACACAGAGTCAAGGCCTTTTCTGCTTCTCACACCACCCCACCAGCGAGTAGACTGGGGGTGCACAAGAAGCTGGGAAGGGTCACAGCTGGGACAACTGACCCCAACTGACCAAAGGGATATTCCATACCATATGACATCATGCTCAGCATATAAAGCTGGGGGAAGAAGAAGGAAGGGGGGGATGTTCAGAGTTATGGCATTTTGTCTTCCCAAGTAACCGTTACATGTGATGGAGCCCTGCTTTCCTGGAGATGGCTGAACACCTGCCTGCYGATGGGAAGGAGTGAATGAATTCCTTGGTTTGCTTTGCTTGCGTGCACGGCTTTTGCTTTACTTATTAAACTGTCTTTATCTCAACCCATGAGTTTTCTCCCTTTCACTCTTCCGATTCTCTCCCCAGTCCCACTCTGGGGGAGTGAGCGAGCGGCTGTGTGGTGCTTAGTTGCTGGCTGGGGTTAAACCACAACAATGCCAAAATGGAAACAAAAGTAAAATTAGATAAAAAATATTTTGTAGGTATTTGCTGTTTATTACCATGTCCTCTGCTCTTCCTTGTGCATATACATATGGGCAACCAGCACACAGCTTTATTTATTACTTTCCTCTTAGAATAAAGACTGTAGTACTCATTGATTTCCAGTAGAGATAATTAGGACCACCCTAGTRCTACTCAATACCTAATTACTCCTATGTACATGGAATTACATGAGATACTGCAAATGAATAATAAAAGTAAGGCTTCATTCAGTTTTTACAGGAGCAAGGTTTGAGGTCCTAATTTGAGTGACTGATTCATGTAGACTGTCTGTGACTGAGTTTCATATGGCCTCCCAGGTTTACCAGTATACAATGCCTTAAGGATTAGATTTTGACATCCCAGTGAGAAGAATTTCTGATAGGAAAATATCATTAGTAATTTGTACACACTAGGAAAATAAAACATATTTCTAACTGACATAATCATTGTTTCATTATGACTGAAAGCAGCAAAAACTTTGAGGCATCTGAATACTTACTCATATAGTTAAACCTGAAAGTGTAGGAGAGCCAAGATTGTGATTAGACATCTTAGGTTCCTACATTTATGTGATTCTAAATATGCCTTAGATAGCTCATCCTGGCTTCACAAAATTTAAATAGGCAGCTGTCAAGACTGGTTTTGTACATCCTATACACAAAGGATCCCTGATTTATTCCTATTAAAGCCATATTTCAAAATGTTGAACAGTCGCGCTAATCTGATGTCTCAGGATTGTTCATTATCATAGTCTGTTGTCAACATATAATATAATTTTAACAACTTCCTTGGTTTAATTTTAAATTTGAATGTTCATGGGCTGTATTATAAATTCTAATTGGAATGATGACTTGTTCATCTCCCCACATCACAATTTTCAGTGCTTGCTTTCGTACCACTTATGGGACTGAGTGTCCCCTCATTTGATGCTCTGGCTGTACATGTTCTATCATTAAACACCTGACACTCTCCATTTGTGGTACAGAGAAAGAAGGTGCCAGATCTGGGACTGAGAATTCCATGTGTTCTCAGAGCCAGGTGTCCGAGTTTTATGTTCATCAACTCTCAGATACTGAAGTAAGAGGCCATACATTTATGGCACATGAAAAAGTCATTATTTGAAACATTCACCATGCTCATGGAGAGTCCAGGCAAGGTAGACAGCTGTTTAATCTTCTCTGCATTCATGGTGGCTACTCCAAAAGTCCATCAATACCCTTTTGGGTCCTTGAAGTACCCTCTCCTCACGGTACGTGGTTGGTTAATACCAGAGGATCTGCTAACTGTCCTGGTCCTGCCCAAACAGAGCCTCTACATACTGTGGGAGATAAGGTTCCTGTAGTGCACACAAGGAATTGGCTGGGGAAGGCAGTGTGGGTTGTTCCTCCCTTGGGAAAAAGCAAGCCCATTTGTGGGATTGTCTTTGCTCAAGGTCCTGGGTGTACTTGGTGGGTAATGCAGAAGGATRGGGAGATCTGGYGTGTACCTTAAGGAGATTTAACCTTGGGGGAAAATAACCAATTATTTGAGTTGTATGTCRTAGGGAGTAATGTAGCAGGAACTACCCGAACTGACAAAGAGTGAGCTTTTCTTTTATTTGTAGCTAGAAGGGTGTTGATRACACACCAATGTTTTGGCTGTTGCCGAGCAGTACTCCTACAGCATCAAGGTTGTCTCTCCAACCTTCCCTGCAAAGGCTACTAGGCTGGGGTTGGGCAACAGGTTGGGAGGAGACACAGCTGGGACAGCTAACACAAACTGACCAARGGGATATCCCATACTATATTGCATCATGCTCAGCAATAAATGCTGGGGGGAAGGAGGAGGAGGGAGTGGCGTTTGTTATTAAAGCTTTTACCCTCTGAGGCGACCGCCATGTGTACTGAGGCCCTACTTCCCAGAAAGTGACTGGACACTGCCTGCTGATGGGAAGTTGAGAATAAATCTTTTTTTTTTTTTGCTTTGCTTCTGTGCACAGCCTTTGCTTTCTTTCYTTAAACTGCCTTTATCTYGACCCACAAGTTTTTCATCTTATTTTCTTCCCCTGTCCTGCTGAGGTGAGGGAGTGAGAAAGCAGCTTGGTGGACACCTGGCAGCCAGCCAAGGTCAACCCACCATATTTACTTAAAAACCAGGTCCAGTATTTTGGAGTCAAAATATAGCCCAGTGACAAACCTTCATGCCCTTTGTATATTTGGGAAAACCTATGTGATTAACAAGAGAATCAAAATGAAACTGAACATAGACACAGAATTAAACTAAGATATGATGACAKTTTTAATGATAAAATCCAGTTTGAATTTATCCTGAAAATAAGAGGGTAAGGATGTTTTAGGGGATGGAGGAATATCGAGATATGCAGTGGCCAGCATGAAAGAGGATGAGTGAGTCAGAAATTATCTTTGCAATGAATGAATTGATAAAATTTTCATTGACTCCTGTGGGATGAGAATTTTGTGCTGGTTTGTTTTCTTAAGTTTCCCCCAAGTAACTATAAGTTKCTCTGGAAATCACCAGTTCTGAATACTTTTTTACATTCATAAAATAGATTGGTATTTAATGTTTGGGAAAATGCATCTTTAACATTTTCTGCAAAACATTAGTGAAAAGTATTCCTAATTAAAGTCAGAAGTTTTCAGAAGAAGTAGTGGAGACACCATAGATATTTTCCAGAGAGTAGAAATCTCAGCAGGTGGAAAATGTTTGTTTTGTAATTAACATTATGTGGTTATTGTCAAGGAATGTGTTTTTTTTTTTTTTTTTAAAGGTGACAATTGTACTTCTATATATCCATTTAAATTTTCTACTGGGAAAAAAATATTGAAGGCCAAAAATGAATGGTTAGATAGATAAGGATTGATTTCTCATGAAGTGTATACACTTCTCCTTCCTTTAGGCCAGTGATACTGCATGTCTGAGATGTCCTCTTTTTTTATACCATGACCCATCCTATGTTGCCTCTTGTTCCCATCCCCCTCCATTATTTGTTCTCCACACAAGTCCTTGCTTCGTTTCTACCAGTCTGTTCCCAAATGTAAAATAAGCTTATTCTAGTGGAGTATGAGAAAATGTCCAAAGATAGCATGTCAAAATTTCCAAACACTGATATACATTATCAAAAGATGAAATTAAAAGAATTATTTCTCCCTCAGCAGCTCCAGGCAACCAAGGAAAACTGAAATACATGTTTCTGTATCTTCACTAGAATCAAGTATGGCTGCATTTTTTGAGATTTAGATGATTCCTTCATATATTCTTTAAATAATTATACACACTTTTTAAAGTTTTTACAGACAGCCATGGACTTGAGTTTTGCTTTTTTTTTTCTTTTTAGCCAGCATATTACTCAATAGCAGCATTATTCCGATGTATCAACTATAATATTGATTTAAAATATTTGCAATATTTACTTGAAACATAAGACTGAATCCTTCCAGGAATATTTATGTATATTTAAGTAAAATTCTATTATTATTTATCTGCTTGTGCTCCATCTTCTATCATCCCGTGCCTGTGTCCCTCTACACCAAATCCTGAGTCTCTGTTTCTCAAGGCTTCCACGATTGTACCAGGTCTGTATTTCTCTACACTACATCACTGCATTAGTGTCATAAATATCTCATGTTACGTAGGATAACTGCTTGTTACTGCTATCTATACAAAATTGTGCTTGTGCCACAAAAAGATAAGCAAAAGTAAATCAAACTAGCCACAGACACCTAGTCAATTTGAGAAACTGCTGTCACAGTTAAGTCAAGTAAAACAGAGCTGATGAAAATCCTTTTCTTATTTGAATACTAGCAGCTAATATCTACTGACTCGCACTGAGTTTTTGTCACATAACTCTCATTAAATTAAAATAAAGTTGTATGGCTTAATTTCCATATTGCTTTTTAAATATGTATAAGGGTTAAAAGATTAGCTATGCATTTAACTAACTCTAAACACCCATAAGCTGATAACTTCTTTTGAGCAACAATGCCGTGTAATTCCTGTGAAAAGCCTCTTCTTATTAACCTGKTTTTTTTTTATAATTTGCCTTTAAAGTATTCTCACACAAATATCATCCTTGAAGAAGGAATTTCACCTGATTTCACAATCAGATAATGTAGATGTGATAAAGATTGCAGTTATTACCTCCAAGACTGACCTATTTTCTTTATGTGGATGATGGGAGCCAACCAGGGAATCCTGGGTGGATTACTGAGAGAAGTTGTGTCTTTAAAGGGAGAAAGCTAAGAACTTCACCTGAAACTGTGGCCAGGGATTTGCTTAAAAGACTGAGAATATGAGAGCGATCGGCTTGCTGTACTCTAAACCCTGCATTTATTAATGGGCTTAGTCATACTCCACAATCGCTGGAAGAAATGACAAAGAAAGAGGTTAAGAGTATAGTCAAATTGCCTGCCACAGTATTGAAATATTTAAACAAATTCAAAGATGATTTGAGAAGCAGATTATACATCATTCTATAGAGGGAAAGAAATAAAACCAAAGCACAAAATACAGCCATTGCTAATTTCATCTGATCTTGAGTAAAATTTGTTGTTGGTCCAAAATCTAAAGACACGTGAATTTTTGTCACTGATGTCTGGTTGAAAGCATTCCTAATTTTTTTTTTTTTTTTTTTTTTT
>JAYKAV010000057.1:51813-80532 GCA_035582835.1 Phoebastria nigripes | reverse complement strand
ACACGAATATATTAAGAATGTAATAATGTAACTACTTAAATTTCACCAGAATTTGACCTTTGCTGCAGTCAAAAATATTTTTCTGGGGGAAAGAGAACAGGCCATTCACGCAGAGAAAAGACCATTGTGAATCTATTTAAAATCTTAATAGTTTAATCAAAATCACAGAATCATAGAACGGTTTGGGTTGGAAGAGACCTTTAAAGATCATCTAGTCCAATCCTGCTGCCATGGGCAGGGACATCTTTCACTAGATCAGGTTGCTCAAAGCCCCATCCAACTTGACCTTGAACACTTCTAATGATGGGATATTCACAAATTCTCTGGGAAACCTGTTCCAGTGTCTCACCACCCTCATTGTAAAAAATTTCTTCCTTATGTCCAGTCTAAACCTACCTTCTTTCAGTTTAAAACCATTGCTCCTTGTCCCGTCAGTAGAGGCCTTGGTAAAAAGTCTTTCTCCGTCTTTCTCATAAACCCCCTTTATATGTTGAAAGGTCACAATAAGGTCTCTTTGGAACCTTCCCTTCTCCAGGTTGAACAACCCCAACTCTCTCAGCCTTTCTTCATAGGAGAAGTGTTCCAGCCCTCTGATCATTTTCATGGCCCTTATCTGGATCTGCTCTCACAGGTTCATGTCTTTCTTGTACTGGGGACCCCAGAGCTGGATGCAGTACTCCAGGTGGGGTCTCACGAGAGCGGTGTAGAGGGGGAGAATCACCTCCCTCAACCTGCTGGCCACGCTTCTTTTTGTGCAGCCTGGGATACAGTTGGCTTTCTGGGCTGCAAGTGCCCATTGCTGGCTCATGTCCAATTTTCCATCTACCAGTATCCCCAAGTCCTTCTCTACAGGGTTGCTCTCAATCCATTCRTCCCCTAGTTTGTATTGATGTTGGGGATTGTCCCAATAGTGCAGGACCTTGCACTTAGCCTTGTTGAACTTCATGAGGTTTRCAAAARCCCATTCCTCAAGTCTGTTGAGATCCCTCTGGATGGCATCCTTTCCCTCTAGCGTATCAACTGCACCACTCACGTCATCTGCAAACTTGCAGAAAATACAACAAAAATTTTTATAGAAAATATAGAACAAAGTTGTAATTCTATTTAATAGAAAATATACAGCAAAATTTAGAGAAAATTGAATGTGTTTATCAAACTGTGCTATGAATAATTCTGTGCCTGGTTTTTCTGGAGGTACTGTCTAATCTACAGTCCTCTCTGACTTGGAATTTTATCATCAAAGCCAAGGATGTTCTTTCACTGATAATCTCTCAACTATGTCATAGTAAATGTGTCCTTATTCCAGTTTTCTTACAGTTGAAGTTATAGTCCTAGCCTCCACTTTGTTAGTGTTAATATAAATATCACAGAAGGCTCAACTGAGATTAGTCTCAAAGAGGGTTTATATCTTTGGGTGACACTACAGTAGAAGGTAATTAAATAACTGCTTTGTCTCTTCCCCCCTGACCCCTGCCCCACTTTTTTCCCTTTCTTTCTTCTTTTCTTGTTTCAGACTTCTACTCCACCCCCCAAAATAATTATTTAAAATGGTAATGTCCCACAAAAAGTAGAAATTATCATTGTTTAAAATTTTAAATTTAAAAAGTTCCTATAAGATTATTTCTTTAACTAAGCTTAGTCTTTTTATGCATAATTCTTTCAGGTCCTAGACTTTTTGCTGGGAAAACAGCCCTGCCTGATTTGCAGCATGCTCAGTTTTTCTCAAGTACCTCAGCCTTTCAAGAGACTGATAAATTTTGATCTCACATCTCAGCATTTGCAGAACAATGCTCTTAGAAGGGTGGGAGCTAAAAAGACTATTCATAGCCGCAAGCTACATGGTCCATCACTTCACTCTTTTCTTTTACTTTGTTGATAGTTTTTGTTTTCATTGTTTTAAAGACACATAAGGCTTCCTTTGACTTAATTTTATACCTTCAGGCAGGCAGAAATATAAAACTGAGCAAAAAAGGTCACAGATAATATTCATTAAAATTTAATACAGGCATTTTCCCAGCTCTTCACAGGGCACTTTTATAAGCATGAACAAGGAAATTCTCAATAAGAAGAGTCTTCAGCTCTTCTGTAATTTCTCCTTATGGTAGCATATGAAAACCTACACTGTTTAATAATTATCTGGTAGTGGAAAAGCCATGTATGTTTTTTATTTGTTGGTATAGTGTATGTTAAGATGCTGATAAATAGCAGGTTGCAGCTAATAAGCTTTTTTAGTCTTTTCTTCTTCATAAGATCGAAATATTTTTTAATATAAAAAATATGAGGAGGGTTTTTTGACATAAGAATGAAACAGAGCAATGAAACATGTAGAGTTGCCAAACATGACAGAAATAAGAAAAGATTCAGAAAYCAGATAATGCAAACCCATTTTTAGCAAAGTGATTTTAACATGTTAACACCATCAAGTCATTTGGGTAATATTTTATTTTAATAACTATACTTTACATCTTAAAATAGTACCAAGTTTTGATATGAGAGTACCTAATAAAATGGAAAACTAATTTCTTTTTTCAAGTTGCAATTCCTCCATGTTAGTTGAATAAATAGTATCAAACACAAAAACCATATCATATAGTATTCAATATGGCTATAGAAGTTAAAGCAAAAATTCAAAAAGGCATCACCTTAATGTTCTTTGTATGCCTGTAGAACATGCAAAAGGAAACATTAGAAATAATGGAGATGGCAAAGTTATTAAATTATCCACACCATAAATGGAAGGGCATGTATTATTTGCCAAAATTAAAAGAAAGATCTGTTTACTTTGGTTAATGTACCTTTTCCCCAGACAATCACTTGCACCCTATTGCTGAGTAAGGCATATACGTGACTAATTCTAGAAAAGTTAAAGACAGTAACTTTGGTCATTTTATAATTCTCAGTGAATCTAAGCTTTAAGCTTAGAAGAAAAATTTCCAGAGATTGCTGCAGGCCTAGTGGAGRTAAAGAAAGCAGAACTACATCATCTATGTAAAATAAGAAAATAATACAAGTCATTAAACAGCTGTGATAGAAATAAAACAAGAAATCTCTCATAACACTTCTACTTATATGCTGTTCAGCTTCAATTTCTATGTAAATCATAAGAAACCTGCATGARGTAGTTACAGATGTGGAAACATGCATCACTGAAGAGTCTGTGAGGAATCAAAATGATAATAATATACCTAATGGGTTTCGACCTCCAAATCCTTCAGTTATTGGGCCATAAAACCTACCACAGCCAAAGCCCTGTCAGTATGACCATCTTAAATGAAATATGTTGTATGATCACAGTGTTCCCAGGTGTACTAAAACAGTCCTTTCAGACAGTACATTTATATATATACTTATTTTTGTGTGCTTACATCATAAGCCAGTTCTGCTAAAACTGTTTTTAGGATTTTGTGCTACATTTGGAATTGCTCTAAATTTTATTGTGATCTATGTGATTTAGAACTGCAGCTTTTCCATCTTATCTTCCTCACTATTTTCCACATTGCCATCACTGCGACCGTTGCCATCATATTGAATCATACTGTGAACTGGTGTGCTTTGTTCCTTCAGTAATGATGACAATTTCAGAGAGACTATGAATTATGTTTCACTAAACCAACAGATAAAAAGTTCGGATTTCTTTCTTCTTCTTTTAACAAATCTTAAATTATTCATTTGTTGGCCTTCACAAGAGTAGCAAGAAGTCTTTTCCTTCTACTGTTTTATTTGGATAGAGTATGTTCAAATTAAGCTTAAGGATAAAGTAATATTTTTCTGTAGCCTAGCAGTTGCCAGAAGAATTTGCCATTATTTTTTCTAGCTATCAGTAAAAAGTTCTTACTTTTCTTTTTTAGTAAACATGAGTTTCTTTACTGGAAAGCATGCAAAATAGAACTGGTTCATACCTGTAGTGGGTTGACCTTGGCTGGGTGCCAGGTGCCCACCAAACTGCTCTATCACTCCCCCTCCTCAACAGCATACAGAGAGAAAATACAACAAAACCTCACGGGTCAAGATAAGGACAGGGAGACCACTTACCTTCAAGGGCAAAACAAACTTGACTTGGGGAAATTAATTTAATTTACTGACAATTAAACAGAGTAGGAGAATGAGAAATAACAAATCTAAAACCACCTTTTCCCCCACCCTTCCCTTCTTCCCAGGCTCAACTTCACTCCCAACTCTTCTACCTCCTCCCCTTAAGCAGCGCAGGGGGATGGGTAACAGGGATTGCAGTCAGTCCATAAGACGTTGTCTCTGCCATTCCTTCCTCCTCCTCTTCTCCTTCTTTTCTCCTGCTCCAGTGTAGGGTCCCTCCCACAGGATACAGTCCTTCATGAAATTCTCCAATGTGGGTCCTTCCCATGGGGCTGCAGTTCTTCAAGAACTGCTCCAGCATGGGTCCTTTCCATGGGGTACAGTCCTTCAGGAACAGACTGCTCCAGTGTCSGTCCCTCATGGGGTCACAAGTCCTGCCAGAAAACCTATTCCTGCGTGGGCTCCTTTCCACGGGCCATAGTTCCTGCCAGAAGCCTGCTCCAGCATGGGCTTTCCACAGGCTGCAGCTTCCCTTAGGGCACATCCACGTACTCCAGTATGGGGTCCTCCATGGGCTGTAGGGTGGATATCTGCTCCACCATGGAGGGGGACAACCTGAATCACCATGGTCCTCTCCACAGACTCTGGTGCCTGGAGCACCTCCTCCCGCTCCTTCTTCACTGACCTTGGTGTCTGCAGAGTTGTCTTTCTCACATATTCTCACTCCTCTGTCCCAGCTGATGTTGCACAGAATATTTTTACCCTTTGTTAAATATGTTATCAAAGAGGTGCCACCAACATCATTGATTGGCTCAGCTTTGGCCAATGGTAGGTCCATCCTGGATCTGGCTGTGTCTGACATGGGGGCGGCTTCTGGTGTTTTCTCACAGAAACCACCCCTGCCAATCTCCCCACTCCCCGCTACCAAAACCTTGCCACAGAAACCCAATACAACAGTTCTGAAAAAAACTTCATAGTTTTTTCTGATTTTTGAGAGAAAATTCCAAACTGTAAGTCTTAAACTCTATTTAACTCTTCTTGAAGTCTTTTTCTATTTACCCTGCAGCTTGCTAAATAATTCAAAAATATTGACTTTCGAGGAATGTTGTTAACAAAATGTTCAATGTGATTGTAAATATTTGTAAATTAAAAATGGTGCAAGAATTTGGAATCTCACTTCCCTACCCTTTTTTACTTCCCACTCTCCTTTTTTAACTGTCAGTCCTTGCTTCTTGTATCTTTGTATGTTGATTTTCAGAAATAATTGTAAATGAAAGAAAAAAAGCCACAATCAGTATAGTGAATGTACTATATATTTGTTAAATGCATTATGCATTTGTTAAAACCAGTTCAGTCTGAAACTAAAATTATTTTCCTCATAATCAGCTCATGCAAAGATACAGATTATAACTACACAGATGGTGCAAATGTATCATAGCAAACTTAATTATTTATGAGCTTCAGCAGAGAAAAATTTAACCAAATAAATCTGATACAATTTGAAATAAATTTGGATTTTGGCTGCTTTTTGTTGGTTTATTTGAATTAAATATTTCTTACCACTGTGGTATTTCTACAGTGTGGCAAAATTATCCGTAATTTGAAGAGCCTAGAAATGTTCAATTAAAAGTGGCAACAAGATAAAATTGCTCCCTTATCTCATATTTCATAGCAATTTTGTTGTTAAAACCAGAAGAGTAACAATATTTTAACATCCTTTTTTTACTATATGTAATATATATATATAACAAGAATGAGCAAACTGTGTCTTTGACATACGGATTTCTAGAATATATATTTTTGCTAATAAAAGATTTGGGCAATGATTCTCAATTACATATTCATCGCTTTATAAAATAAATAAATATGTATGATACAGTATTTACAGAATTCATATAGTGACAATCTTTTATTTTTATGGTTATTGTTAAAAAAATCAAATTACTAAATAATGAATGTTCCCATCTTCATCTTACTGTGCTTTTTACTAATTACCTCAATGCAGCATTTTGGTATCACTGATAGTTTTTTAATAACAATGATTTCTATTTGGTCCTTAGAACATTCTTTTCATGTGCAAAACAGCATTTAGTGACAGTCTAATGTATTTCCTCCTTGCAATATAATGGCTGTAGTATTTAGCTTAGAAATTGTAAGACAGAATGTGATATCATTGTATCTCTGATTAGCAGTGTAGGTTATTGGAGTGAATTACAAGATACTTCTATGTAACAAAGGCAGAAAAAGAGTTTATGTGTGAAGAGTGACATATCCATTAAATTTTCAAGGTTACATCTAACCTTACCCCAATCCTGATAAATTTGACCTTAGTGAATGCTGTTAGTTACTTGCAGCTTTTAAAAAATTAACTTTAAAGTTGAAAATAGGCTTTCTTCATGTGCCTAAATATAGATTTAGTAGCATGTCTGGGCAGACACTGGTGTTTTATTTCTACCCATGAATTGAATAAGAACCACCTCAGTTCTGAAAAGCATTTGGATCCATAAAATGTCACTGTACTCATTTATAAGTCCTCCTTATTCTAAAAAGTCCAGAACACTAGTGGCCACTACTATGGCTAAACAGATTCAGGTTTACGTAAATTTTTCTTTAATTGAGGTTAAAAATAAAAATATTAAAACTCTGAAAATTTTAGAATCATCGAATAATTTAAGTTAGAGTAGATCTTCAGAGGTCATTTTATCCAACCCCTTGCTCAAAGCTGACCCAATTAAAGCAGCCTGCTCAGAGCCACGTCCAGCTGAGTTTTGAATATCTCCAAGGATGGAGACTCCAACAACCTTTCTGGGCAACATGTTCCACTGTTTGATCACTCTCACGGTGAAAAAGGGTTTCCTAATATCTATTTGTAATTGTCTGTGTTCCAACTGGTGTTTGTTGCCTCTTGTCCTATCACTATGCACCCTTGAGAAGAGCCTCAATTCATCTTCTCTGTACCCTTCTATTAGATAGCTGTAGACAACAATAAACAACAATAAGATCCCATCTCTGCCTTCTGTTTTTCAGGTTGAACAGACACAGTTCCTTCAGCCTCCTTGTACGTCATTGTTAGATTATGCTGGGTTTTGTAATGCCAATTCTAACAAAATATATAATGCCAATTCTAACAAAATTTGTATATGATGCCAAATATTTTTTTATTAAACTTCAATGCATTGTATGTTGTTGAGTTAAGCAGATTAAAATGATCTCTCCACTTTCAGAATGATTCTCTAATTAATGTTCATGTTCAGAATTGTACTATCATTACCAAATTATTTAATGAGTAAAATTACCAAATTATTTAATGAGTAAAAATTTGGTATACCAGCTTACATCTTCAATGGAATGACAAAATGAGACAGTAACTGGTAATTAGTTAATATAGATTTTGCACTCTTTCAATAAGTTTTTCCAATGAATTTTGCTATTTGGATTTTGTGAAATCTATTTTAATAATTATAATAAACAAATAGACCCAAAGTATTTTTAACGTATTTGACAGTGCTACTTGTATGTAAGTAAAGTCTCCAGCTACATTCAGTGTCAGGGCATGAGTGCATCCCCCTGGCTTGGGAGTTTGGCTACTGAGCCTCTGGGCTGGATCAGAGATGGAGGGCCATGGAGGGCGGCCCCTTGCTGCAGGGCTCCCCGACAGTGCTGCCGGGTGGCCGGAGCCAGGGCCAACCCCACCCCAGCCCCAGCCCCGTTCCTCAGGAGCTGCTTTCAGCTGGACTCCACCACGGACCTAGCCTGAGCTGCAGCCCCACCATATCGCAGCCAGCCCACGAGCCAACGTCCCAGCCTGTCCCTGTCCCTAAAAAGATGCCTGATGCCCAGGGCTGGGGCTGCCCCAGTGCCCCCCAGCTGCACTGCTCCTGGCTGCCAGGCCCTGCCCTGATGGACCCGTGGGGAGCCCCCGCTGCTCCTGGACCCTGACCCCAGGTTGCTGCTGGCCCTCACTGCACCCTGACTGCGCACAGCAAGGCAGCTTTCACCAAGGTAAAGCAACGAGGCTGGAGAAAATGATGTTTTATCTGAAGAGCCCTCTAAAAGGAGGGAATAAACCACTTTTTGAATAATTTGTGGGTAGCTGCGGTGGGGTACAGGACCGTTAACTTCCTTCACCAGAATCACAAGGAAAAGGGAGGTATCTTTGCTACTGGCAAAGAATGGAACTCTAGGGAAAAAAAAAAAATCATTAAAAGGACAATAAGTTATTCATTGTGTACAAAGGTTAAATACCAAACAACAAAGAGCTAATTAGAGTGTTACAGTTTTTAACCAAAATTTGCCAGCTCTAGAGCAAACAGTGAGAACTCTGGTGTAGAAATCATTCTTCCACATTGAGAAACCAGCATTCAGCAGCACTGGAAAAGGAAAACAAGAATAACAATTCAAGAAAACCAAATATAAATCAAGTAGAAATGAAAATATTAACATTATAGTATATCTTCCCTAATGTACATACAGGAAAACCAGGTTGCAAATCACTGTTTGAACATTTGTGAGCAGTGATTTATATAATTACACTATTCACTCCACTGAGCAGCCACTCCTCCTAGCATGAGTGAAAGGTTTATAACTCAGCCTCTAATCATTACTTGAAAGACTTTTATCTCTTAAAGGTCAAAGTCAGGACTACAGGGTAGAAAACATTATCCCAATTTTTTTGTATTAGTGAATAATAGTAAAGTCAACATAAGAACAAAGCATATTAAAACTGGTCCTCTGAAAAATAAAACAAACCGAAGAAAGGAGGAATGAATGAAGGAGCTGAGAGGGAGAATGAAACTCTAGAGTAAAAATCAGATTATAAGAACACCTTTTCACAGCATTAGTTCATTAGCTTTGTAAAATTGCTGGTTTACTATCTTTTGTAAAATGATTCAAATCAGAATTAGCTTTCCTGGAATCAATGCATTTACAGTAACATTAGCTCAATGAAAAGTGACCATCAAAGTCAATAACTTCGTTTGGTGTTCAAATGTACACTACAAAGTAAATTTCAGCATCATTTCCCTTTGGGAAGAGTAGAATTTTCACTTGCAATTTACCGGTTCACTTTTACAGCCCTGTACGTAGCTGTCTGCCTGCCACATTTGCAGTCTGGAACTTAACTCTCCAAATATTACAATTAATACCTTTAGCAATAGGGGAAAAAAAAAAAAGATTAAATTTGTATTACTAAAATGATATTAGGGTAGGAACAATGTGTTTATGCTAGGCTGAAGAAAATAATGTAACTAAACAAAATATGTAAAACTCAAACTTCAAAAAGTTTTTTGAAAATTTACAKATGAAAACTTGACTGTGCAGAAATTCAAAGAAGTTTGGAGAATATTCCAATCAAGTCACACTTGCACCTGGAAAAAAAATTAGCCTGTTTTTATTAAATATAAAAAACTATTTAATTTGTTATGTTATAACTAGGATTTGAAATTATTTTACTGAAAGATTTACTTTTCATTATGCTTATAACTATTGCAGATCATGAATACTGAGTAGAAATGATTTATTTTTAAAAAACGCAAAAATTAATAAATATTAAATCAAACTTTAGAAGACATCTTTAATGTTATCCTATAAAGGGATACCTTTCCCAGACAGATGTAATAGCAATGCATCCAGTCCACTAAGTTTGATATCTGATTAAATATTTTTAAAAGCACAGAGAAAAGGTCAAAAAATATTTATGATGTTACCTACTGCTACTTATTTTCAGTCCCAAACCTAGCCTCCAACATATTGAGTATCATAATTAAACTTCTAATTAACTAGGTGCAGGGAGAGGGCAGTTAAGTATGCAGAGGACATGGCAATTAATGCAATTGCAAAATTTAATGAAGAATAAAAATCCAAATACTGTGTCATTAAATAGTTCAAATTAGCTCGTACTCAAAGTTCAGTGGTATACTGTCAGCCAAAAAGCACCCCTTTTTTTTTTTAAATTTCTTTTGCAAACGGAAACATATTCTATCACTTGTAACAAAGCAACAAAAATGTTAAGTTTCTTTATTGCCCTCTGCTGAAGTGAATTCAAGACCTGCACATATGTGCTAATGTCTGGCCTACTTATATGACCTATAACACAGATAAGAGAAAAATACATTATCTAATAGAGGTTTTCCAAATAATGTTTAGGTTACCGTTGATCAGATATTTGGTCATCAGAGCTTGACATTCAGTAGGGTATTTATGGGCATTACAATTAAATCTTCCAACAGATATAAATTTACTCTTCTGAAAAAAAAAATCAGGAGTTCTTTTAGGTCTAGGAAAAAAGTGTTACTTTCTTAAAAGGAAAATATTTCATTCCAATTTCATCATTCTGAATTTTTAATATTCTATGTTATGGAGCAAAAGTTTGCATAAGGAATAAACCCTGAAACATTCTAAAAATGGTGACATTGTGAACTCTGATGATTTCAAAAGACTTAGTTGTTCTCTAAACAAAAGTTAAAAAAATCTCAGCTCTATTAAAAATAAAAAGATATAAACCCCAATTCAAGAAAATGATTCGATTGTATATCTAAGTGAAAATCAACCACCAATTCAAAGACTAAAATTACAGCACACTTCTGTTGTGCTTCCTGAATAACACTTTGATATTCTACATGGGTCATTTTCAGCTATGGCTGGTTAAATAGCCTACATATATGTCTTAAATAGTAAACACATTGACTTAGATATGTTTCTTCAGAAGATATACTAGAAATCAACAATGGTGCAGTAATCTGCACTATAATACAGAGCTAAGAAATCCCAAGTTCCAGTCCATGTTTAAATGTGTAACTCCTGTGTGATATGGGGTAAATTATTCCATCCTAGATCCTTCAGTCTGCTTAGGCACTCACTCTCCTTAAGCTAGAGAGGAGCTGATGTTACCTTTCCTGTCTTTGAAATGAAAAGAATGAAAACAACAAAGTTCTGCATTATAGGAGAAATGGTTACAAAGAACGTCTTTAAAATGATTGTGAGAGAATTAAAAACTATTAACAGATGCCTGGGTAACAATTAAAACATGGACATTTTTCACCTTCTCCACTTCTCTAGCTTTCTGTCAGTATCCATGTACCTGTGTCCTTTAACATATTTACTACAACCAACTAACTGTAAAACAGATTAAGCTTTTCAGCTAATGTGGATGAGTTTTGTCAAAAATTAGGACCTAACCAAATCCAGTTGAATATATTCCTCTGAAAGTTAATATACATAATTCGCTTTATTTTTCTTTCCTACAAGATCTTTCCTGCAAGATCAAGGAAAAATTTCTTCACTGAAAGGGTTGTCAAGCATTGGAACAGGCTGCTCAGGGCAGTGCTTGAGTCACCATCCCTGGAGGTATTCCAAAGACGTGTAGACATGGTGCTTAGGGACATGGTTTAGTGGTAGACTTGGTCGTATTAGGTTAACTGTTGCACTCGATGATTTTAAGGATCTCTTCCAACCTAAATGATTCTATGGTTCTATGATTCAGACTTATTATTTCATATTATCCACATCCACTTTTTTTGCTTTCTCCTTTTTGTTTCCTTTCTTTTTCTAAGTACCAGAATTTTATTCCTTTCATTTCTTTCCTTCTGTCATTTTCTCTTTAAAACACTCCTGCAATATAATTTACAACTTTTTTTCTTTATATCCAGTGTCTTTAATGCAGCCTGCCAGTTTATGTGTTAATTAGTGAACAGAGATCAAAAATCAGGATTTAACTTCTAGGTACCTCTTTTCCATTTCTCAACAAACTTTATCAGTGTATAATACCAGCTTCATTAGGTAGCTGTAACTAGAGTCCTATTTTTTTTAGTTCTTCTCCAGGGTCTAGTTTTGTTTTCCTTCTCAAAATACCGTTAAATTATTTTCTCTTATTCTGCTTAACAGTCAGTAAATTAAAATATTTCAGTTTCCATGCTGAAAACATAGGTCTGAACAATGTAGGCAAGATTGTAATTTATTTTCACTCCCTGAAGCTCTGGGAAACTATGAAGAAGCATTGTAGCTATCCATTTTCTTTGCTTCCTAATTCTCACAAGAAACATGAACCATTAATATTAAGGTTAAAAGTTATCATTTTAAGACTAAAGCAGCATAATAAATAGCAAGCTGACCTTGGATACAGAAAAGCAGTTCAAAACCATATGAAATTATTGTTTCTTTCCCAGAAATTTAACATAAATAGATTATTTATTCTCAGGAATTTGAAACTGCAAACAACTTGAACGAACAATACAAATGTTATAGTTCCACTTCTGAGAACTGATATACTGATTTTAATAATAAATAAAAGGTCAATCCTCTGAGTGCTAAAAGCACCTATTTAAAAAAAAAAAAAAAATCAATAAATGTAATGAGTTATGGAAAAATGCTATATAAGTTAATGATTACTTACTTGCATATTTTGTTAAATAAGCAATAATTGTTTTCATCAGTAGCAGTCTTTCATCTTCATTAATTTAACACTGAATGTTGAATCTCTAGAGAGAAGCAAACATATTTCTAACTGCAAACTGTAAGACTAAGAGAATCAAAGAACCCTGTTAATTAAAAATATTTTTGCCACCTTGTCAATTACAAAAGTAAGCAAGAGTGCAAAAGAGAAGAGAACAGGATCAGTAAGCTTTGAATATTCAGAAAGAACTCAAAACCAAATCAATCTGAATAWTTTTTTTTACAAAACTTGGGAAAACAAACAAACAACCACTAAGCTGGAGGGCTTCTATCATTTTATCTTTCCACTCCTGTGACCCTATAGTATTATGAAAAATGTTCCAAATTTGGACCAAAATTAAACCCATGCAAATAAACACACATATAATACGCAGGCACAATAGAACCACAGACTCAGTCATAAAAGTATTTAAATAATTAAAGTAACTCGTGCTAAATAGCATAGTCCTTACATTAAACTCAGTTATGAAAGAAAAGCACTGGTTTATATGGAACACCAAGAAAAATCACTAGGGTTTAAGTTATGGTGGAAACTCATTTGTGTTCATATTTCCAAATGTATGAGTGTGTTTAACAAAGTGCATACAAACTCAGGAATATATCTAGTATGAAATTATTTTACCTTTGTGTAACACGTTTTGACCGTATACACCAAGACAAAGTTCGAATCAGTATTGTAAAGATGAATTATCCAAAAAGGTAATTACTGTAATACAAAGAGAAGACTAATAGGATAAGTCGTTTTGGTGGTGCATTCCTCCCCCCATCCTGGGCTGCTCCACGATCTCAGAAACTCCCGTTAAACCTTGGCCTTGCTGTAATGAGTCACGCGGTGAAGTGTCCCTTTACCATATCAGGAACTCTTGCACAGCTGAGGTTGGGGAACGTACTGATCGTACCAGAAACTTCCGTTGCCTGGCCCAAGTGGAGGACGAGAGTGGGGATAATTGTCATCCCCTGACACCCTTATCTGAGTCRTAGCTCAAGTGGAACGATAGCATTGTTACTGAAACCTTGAGAGTTTTGACAGATGACTAAAGTCAATCATCTTGCGACCCTATAAATAGCAGTCCCAGCTGAGGCCCTTTGAGCTCTGCTGGACCACAGCAGGCTCTCCCTCTGAGTGGAACGCTTCTCAGAGTTTGTGAACTCTCGAGTTTGTGATGTTTGGAGGACCGTTGCTGACTGGCACAGGAACTGGGCTGCAACACTCCTTGGCTGAAACACTCCTCGAGGCTCAACCCTTCACCCGTCAAGAAATGCCAAGACACTTGACATGAGTATTTCACTGAACTAGAGGGGAATTTAACAGGTATGTCTTTATATATTTATCTATCTTTGTATCCGTGTGTGTGCGTGTGTGTGAATTGATGGAAGTACTCGCTAGCAAGTATGGCCTGCTAAAATCTTATGATCTATCTTAAGATTGGGAATGAAACTTAGACTGCTGCTAAATGCATACAATCCTTTAGGCATAAACTGTTGACCAGGTCTGAGACTAGGGGTAGATCGAGCCGCACCTAGACTGCTCTCTGAGAAGGAGTTTAGAAACCGAAGGGGTCTACTCTGAACCTCGTGACTCAATGGGAGGGTCTCCTTACCCTTTTGTATTAGACATAAACCGTTGTCCGAGACTAAGATTGGATCTAGCCAGGTCTTCTCTGAAGCTCGTGACTCAACGAGAGGGTGTCCCTTAACCTTTTCGTCCTCGTCCTCTGTACAAATCATTCCAACTCAATTCTAACATGATGTCCTGGGTTCAGCTGGGATAGAGTTAATTTTCTTCCTAGTAGCTGGTATAGTGCTGTGTTTTGGATTAGTGTGAGAATAATGTTGATAACACACTGATGTTTAATTGTTGCTAAGTAGTGTTTACACTAGTCAACGACTTCTCAGCTTCCCATGCTCTTTTTCCTTTCTATGCTTCATCTGTGTAGTAAGTGATAGCGCGAACCTTGCCATTGAACTCTGTTAAGTCGCGCTTTTATTAATTTCTATTAAAATCACTTTCTGCTAATACCTTCAACAGCGATTGTTTAAACGGCCTCTAAACCACTCATTCACAACACATCTGTACACAAAATATGCTTTAAGGATGGGGGGGTGAGGGCATTATTGTTATTATTATATTTTTAGATAAATATATTTCTGAGTGCTTAGTGATAAATAAAATTTTGACATAGCTCTGGATCAAAAGGAGAAAGAATATTGACAGGCTCATAGGCAAAATCTTATTGGGTAAAGATCCTACCTGAGGTAGTCCAGTGTGCCAAACGATAATGTTCAGCGTTAACATAGTGCTTACATTTCCCACATATCATGTGGCATTCAAAATTATAGTATGGGTAAAAGGGGACTGCCTTATATGTGTATCCAGGAACTTACTGTTAATCTAATTAATGCTTGAGCAATCAACAAACAACTAATTAAAATTTAACAATACAGTTATTGTTAGTCCCATTACAATGATACTAATACAGTATGAATTATTCAATTAATGAACTAATGTCCCCTTCAGCGAAGTTTGTCACTGTCATACATAAGCAACCCTTTTCCTATATCTGCCCTTTTTTCTCTGAGTTATATTCAACCTTCCACTGCCTGTCTAAGTCCTGAGGCTGATGGTACCTGCCTTAGTCCAGATGGATACAAGGGGTTGCGAAGAGTTGGCGATGCCAGAGGTTCTTCACTGGGAGAATACAGGTTTGATGGAGAGGGCTTTCTTCCTTCTCTGTCTTTGGTCTGCTTAGGGTTACTTTCATATGTTTGCTGATGCAGACTGCTTACTTGCTCTTTCTTCACTGATGCCCTACACAGATTTGTTAAATTTTTATCATATATGGTATTCATGAAGATAACCAAAACCCTGAAATAGTTAATCATTACCTGACCATTAAACAATTGTTATGACAGCTTAAACAACCTAAAGTTAGTTCAGGCCAAGACAAGTGTAGACAATTCTTCAGGCTTCAATGGTGTCAAAAGCCTACATCTTTTATTAGTTATAGCAATGACATATTTCTTGGGCTACAGGACTACGATTTCAAATATTAATTAATCCTTTAAAATGCCCTTTTTTRTTCATCAGTAAACATTATGGGAAAAAGAAAAATACAGTACTAGATAGCCCACATCCACAGAGCAGTGCTCCTAGTATTTTGTGGGTTATTTTTTTATACAAACAGTGCAGAAGAGTAACAGATCTTTGAAGTAGCCTTGTTTATAGCATTATTTGGAGTTGATCTGGTGAATTAAGGCCATATAAAGTGCTTTCAACTAAAAGTTTGTCTTATCAAACTTGACCTTCCTTACAAMTGTCCCTGAATTTTTCAGGTTTCTGGTAACAGATTCCTGTGAGAACTAAAACTGAAGTTTTTGTCATAGTCTTGCAGTGATGGGATCATATTTTTAGATATGCAAATACACATAAAATTTTTACTAACCAGACAGAATGACTTATCAATCCTATCTCATCTTCCATGTCTTTTAATCTGTGGACTACAGTAAGAAATTAATCATTAGGGATAATAGTCTATCATATTCTGTGCACAGAAAATTTATTGGGGAAGATAGAAGTTTTATGCTGGCATCTAAGGAATGGTCCTTTAGGACTGAATTACACTTTATTTTCAGTCTCTTTCTTTTACCATCACAGTTTCAATGCTATGATTGTAATTAGCCTTCTTTTTACTCTTGACAAATTACAGACCATATGAAATCTATCTCCAGATTAGATAAAAAAAATCCTACATCACTTAAGAGTAAAACCTTTTACTCACAATTTTATGTAATTAAATTCTTATGACTGACCTCAAGAAATTTAACTCAGTCCCAGAATAAAGCTGTCCTGAGAATAACAGGAATTCAAGAATAAGCAGAGTTTTGTGTGTTTAAAAAACTCTAGATTTATTTTTGCAATAAACTCAGGATTTTTGACCTTAGTGTTTCTTGTTCTGTAAGTTACATAGTCATGAGTAAATATTTTTTTTTCCCCCCATTGTTTTATTTATCTGGATAATTAAGAAAAGATTAATTATTGTTGATTTAGTATTGGGTTATATATATACTTCTATGAATCAGTGGTCATTATTTTAGAGTGGAGTAAAACTGATGTATATAAATAGCTAACTTAAGACTGAGTCTGAGTGCAAAAAATCTGTTAAATACAAATCACTAGTCCTATATTCAGAATATGTTTAGTTTTGGGTTTTTTTTAATGAATGTGGTTGAGAAAAAAATTTATTACATGCAATGAAGATCCACAGAAGTGTATTATGATCAGTGCAGTTGATAGGCAACAAATCCTTCCATGTAAAAGAAGATACAGTGTATCAATATATGACAAAAATAGTTAAGATCAGGTAATTAAAGACATGAGCCTCATATTGTCTGTATTCCATGAGTTTTTATGAGAACCCTTCCCTCTTTTGTAGAACTAATGGATTTTTAATCCATTTTAAAAAGTACTACAGACCCATCGTTATATCTGTGTTTAGGCTATTGAACTATGTACTATGGTGTTATATGTGAGACATATTGTGACATTGTCTCAATAATATGATCCTGAATTGTGGAAGCTTAACTATGAAAGAGTGGATGATACCAAGATAATATGTTACAATATCCAAGTATACAACAAATTCAAGCATAAATTAGCAAGTAAGAAAAAATTTCTTTTTTCCTTTTTTTTTTGTCTTCACACTGATTGTCATCCTTAATAATTATGACAAAGAGAAAGAAATGTCTTATAGGTGATAGTAATCAAAACTGGTGTATTCAGTCTTGAAAGGGTAGTACTAAAGTAAATGTCTGAAACTTGTTTCATGAAGCAAGAATGGAGAAAATACCTTTACCTGTTGCAGGACTTTGAACATTTATAGGTTAAAATTCTAAATAATGCATCGGATAGAAAATTATTAGATTTTACTGGAAGAAAAGATAATGTGCTCCTTAAATATCAGTACACAATATATGAAAATAATAACAGTAGTGAGATTTAATCCACTTCATTCAAATAAGTGTCTTCTCCATTCAGTCAATGAAGAGATTATAGTGTTTTTGAATGCCTTCAGAACTGAACTACATAGGGAACTTAAGCAATCATACAGGTGTTTCTTAAAGAATTCATAAACTTCTGAAAATAAAACCTACAAACATAGGAAACCTCTGCCCTTATTTATGACTATTAATTCACTAGGACTGAGATTTAGTGCCTAACTTAGACACTTCATAGAGTCATAGAATCATAGAATCATAAAGGTTGGAAAAGACCTCTAAGATCATCAAGTCCAACCATCAACCCAACACCACCATGCCCCACTAAACCATGTCCCTAAGTGCCTCATCTACACRTCTTTTAAATACYTVCAGGGATGGTGACTCMACCACTTCCCYRGGCAGCCTGKTCCAATGYTTAACCACTCTTTCAGTAAAGAAATTTTTCCTAATGTCCAATCTAAACCTYSCCTGGCGCAACTTGAGGCCATTTCCTCTCGTCCTATCGCTAGTTGCTTGGCAGAAGAGACCAACACCCACCTCKCTRCAACCTCCTTTCAGGTAGTTGTAGAGCGCGATAAGGTTTCCCCTGAGCCTCCTCTTCTCCAGGCTAAACAGTCCCAGTTCCCTCAGCCGCTCCTCATAAGACTTGCTCTCCAGACCCTTCACCAGCTTCGTTGCCCTTCTCTGGACACGCTCCAGCACCTCAATGTCCTTCTTGTAGTGAGGGGCCCAAACCTGAACACAGTATTTGAGGTGTGGCCTCACCAGTGCCAAGTACAGGGGGACAATCGCTTCCCTCCTCCTGCTGGCCACACTATTTCTGAGACAGGCCAGGATGCCCTTGGCCTTCTTGGCCACCTGGGCCCACTGCCGGCTCATATTCAGCCGGCTGTCAACCAGCACCCCCAGGTCCTTTTCCGACAGGCAGCTTTCCAGCCACTCTTCCCCAAGCCTGTAGCGTTGCATGGGGTTGTTGTGACCCAAGTGCAGGACCCGGCACTTGGCCTTGTTGAATCTCATACAGCTGGCCTCAGCCCATCGATCCAGCCTGTCCAGGTCCCTCTGCAGAGCCTTCCTACCCTCGAGCAGATCAACACTCCTGCCCAACTTGGTGTCGTCTGCAAACTTACTGGGGGAGCACTCGATCCCCTCATCCAGATCATTGATAAAGATATAAAACAGAACTGGCCCAGATACTGAGCCCTGGGGAACACCGCTTGTGACCGGCTGCCAACTGGATTTCACTCCATTCACCAGAACTCTCTGGGCTCACTTAACTGTAGTGTTGACATGTTGCCCCTGCTTTCAGATGGTGTTTGTACTAGAGGATCTCCTGAAGTCCCTTCCAACCCGAATTATTCTATGAACCTGCAATTTTACTACACAGATTATAACTTATATTATAGGTGCCTAAACCCTCATTATAGTCCATAAAATCCAGTTATTGCAGCCATTGGAGTCTAAAAGCTACTTATCTTAACCTGAATTAGGTATCTACATTTGGTCAGCTTAATAGTTCCTGAACGCCACTGGCTATATTGATTGCATCTCCACTAACCATAATAGGCAGATAAGACTTCCTGTTCCTATATAAATGTCTACATCTATACTTATGTGTCTGCATGTGGAAGTGAAACCCAACGGTCTAAAAGGGATTAAGTTGTATTGGGATCCTGCAGGAATCCGGTTTTGTTCAGATAGGATTTACTGTTTCTTTGATAGTAGAGTTTGTAGACAGGGACAAATGAAAAACAACTAATTAAAATGAATACCAGTTACTGTTGTAGAGTTAACAAAAGTTTCTTGGTTAAATGATCATAAACAAGCAAGAATGTGCTTTATTACAATTAAATATTAGACAGAATGGGGTGAAGGGGGCATGCTGTGAAATGTAGGGAACTGTACTGTGAGTAGGGAGTCAGGGAAACTTGCTTTTAGAGTTTGAAACAGGAATACTCAGCGTAGGGCTATATATTTCACTCAGTGCAGAATTAATTAAMAGAATTAATTAACAAAAATTATATTGTTGGACAATCATATGAAACATTTGCTATGGAATAAGAATAGCTGTTCAGAAACAATGAAACTAGCATATTTTGTTTCATAAATTAGCGTGTTTCCAAGAAATTCTAAATAAGGTTCAGGATATTAATATTAAGGGAAAGAAAAGAGAGTTGCTTATCAAAGTCTTTCTCAGTGTGAATGTATTTTCGTGAGTATTATCCTACAGGCATGAAAACCAGAAATCGTACTGAGAGTAAGTCAGCTGTGTACAGAAGGTTAGAATGAAGTACATGTTCTAAGCACCTATTTCAGTGAAATTTTATGCATTGGTTTTACTCCATGGGTGTTACTGAAGAGTAATTCATGGTAATGGAAATGCTAAAAATGGTGAGCATGCACAGAATGAAATTTTTAATGATAGTTTAGATTCAATAACAATTAAAATAGATGAACATATGCATTCTGGAAGACCTATCTCTTATTCTGAAAGCCTCAAAGATCTGAGAATTTTTAATGTATTTCTAGATGTACATGAACTTCAGATCACTGTAAAAACCCTTCTCAGATCACTATAACAATCTTTCCAATAACCATTGTGGAACAAAGAAGAATTTATTCTCTCTGACAATGTGTAAAGAAAAAAAATAGAATTATGATCTGGTATGTAATCCAGCACACCTGTGAGAGCTTTTTTTTTACATTGATTTCTATAACTTTGGCATTAGTTAAGGGAAAATTCCCTGTAGTTGCCACTGACAGTCATGAGGGACATAAAAGATAAAATTTAACCTGATTTTCAATATTAAAAACCCACCAACACYCTCCAAAATACAGGGCTTGAATTAACAAAACAAAGGAATACTAGTTAAGAAAATAGTAAGTAAAAGATGAAGCTCAATTCAATAACAATAAAGTACAGGCAGATCCTTAACTGCTTGGAGTTAAACGGAAATAAAAATATTTTAGAAGTATTGAAATCAGAAGAGAAAAAATAAAATAAGTAAGCAAGCGAACTTCCCTTGGTGTGACATTTAATGACCTAGAGGACAGGTAAAATAGAAATAATATTTAATTGTCTATTAATAATAATATTTAAAAGTCTTTCTTAGGCCTCAAAATCTGGGTCCTTCCTAAAGGACATCTTATCCTATGAAATGAAATAAACAAAATAACAAGAAAAGAAGAACAACTGTGTCCTGGGACATTGTCTGCTCTACTTACTATGACCCCAGCCCAGGGTAATTAAAAAAAAAAACAAAACACCAAAAAGACCTACAGGCCTCTTGGTTGCTTGCTTTGATATTAGCTTTTCAAAGAAGCATTTTGAAAAGGTCTTAGTTACATTTCAGAAAAAAAAAAAAAAAAAAAAAAAAATTCAGATCTAACAAAATGAGGTGAAGACTTTTTAAAATATGCATTATATAAAATATTAACAATAATTGTTAATATCATCAGCTAATTATGTCATGTTCTTTTAAAATCAGTACAAGGAAGAAGTCTTGTCCATAATCTCATTACAACTTCCAAACTTAGTTTAAAATATTTAAATATATTGTTTCATTATAGATTAATATTAAAGAAGATGCCCCAGAATTATGTGGGTGGGTTTTGATATAAATAAAGTCTTTGACTATGTGGAATTGATCCACTACTTAGACATTCCATGCTAATAAATATTTGAGATTTTTACAGGATGCTGGGATTATCAGGACTCAGCTGGATCATTTATGTGACTAAAGACTTGTCTCCACACCCATTAGAAGGAGCCCAGTGGTACAACGGCAGGCAGGGGCACCCTGATGCCCCAGTCAGGGACCTGAACCCCAGGGGACCTTCGACTCCAGGAGCCAGAGTCCACCCTGCACCAGGAGTCAGCGAGGGTGGCTTTTTGGGGCACCTCACAGACCCCACTGTGGGGGGGTCACTACCCAGGTGTATGGGGCTCATCATGGGGTGCCGGGGAATGGTATTGGGAGATTGCACAAGACTGGTCATGGGATATTTAGTGGAGAAACTGAACATGGAGAAAAGGTGGGATTGAGGTGGTTTGGGAAGGAAAAAGTGGGGATATGGACAGGTGCATAAAAAGGGACAATCACGTATTAACAGCTGCTGGTCAGTTCTCTGTGCTCTGTACCTCTCTATCTACAGCATAGTCTGTCCTCTCTTCTTATTAAACTCCATTTCTAACTCATTTCCTGGGTGAGGGACTCTCTATTCTGTGCCCATGTGTGTGTGTGTAGGGGGAGTGTCTGAGTGCCAGGAATGGGAGTGGGACCGTGGGTCAGAGGGGCTGTGTGTCTGGGGGTCAGCAACTGGAGACATGAGGTGCATGCGTATGGTGTGGGTGCTTATGTCAGTGTGTGAGCACTAGGAAACCTCAGACTGGAGTATCCAGTGAGCAGGATAAAAGACTTGGAAGCCAGGCATTGGAGGTGCCCTAATTCTGGGCTGGATACTGGAGAGACTGGAAGGTCTGCTTGTTGGCTACTGGAGGGACCAGGAGGTCCACATGACTGACTGGGGAGACCATGGCGTCTGGGCTTCAGAGACCAGCTACAGGGTAGGCTGGCTGTCCTGTCTCTGTGTGTGCGCGTGCATGCGCGTGTGTGTGTGTCTATC
The DNA here is from genome assembly GCA_035582835.1 of Phoebastria nigripes. Classification (NCBI taxonomy): domain Eukaryota; kingdom Metazoa; phylum Chordata; class Aves; order Procellariiformes; family Diomedeidae; genus Phoebastria; species Phoebastria nigripes. The sequence continues at coordinate 58,428 of JAYKAV010000057.1, read as the reverse complement.
GGAGCACGTGCTCAGCCTCATTGCTTTCTGAATGTGGGGACATGGAGTTGTGGCAACCTCGTATCTGTCAGGTTACTGGGTTTAGCATCTCCTAACACAACTGGCCAGTGAAGTGACATAGAAAAAAAACTGTTTAAGTCTTTATGAAATTCAAAATCTTTAGCTGATATCGTGATTAAAAYGTACAATGAACCTATGTTATTACACAGTAAAATATAGAGTACAATTTAGAACAAACTACTCTAATTCCTCTTTGGAGTTATAAAATAATGCCTATTCAAAGTTTTATTCAGGAATGGCTCCTTTGCTGTGCTGTTCCTTTGGAATATTTTTAGATTCACTTTTATTTTACAAATGTGAACATAAACACCTATAGGCTACAGCTAAAACAGTAGTGATAAGCCCCTGTCTTAACTCATGCACAGCTTGTGCATACATCTCCCATTTCAAAGCATTTCATAGATGAGGAATCTCCATATTGCAACTGGGGACCTGTGTATGTTCATTCTGCGATCAATAAGATGTGAAACTAGAATATGGACTTTCAGGTCTCTGTACATACTCAACTATCCTTTTAATCCTTAGGGTCATAGAAAACACAGCGGGCAGAGGTCTTAAGAAAACATATTATTAATTTACTTATTTTTTGCCAGTAAGCTAACATATCAAGAATTTGTATTCAGCAAGCACAAAAGTCAGACAGGGAACTGAAAGTTAAATGTCTGGAAAGTAGCTGAGCAGTGTACTGTAAAGATATAGTAGGGATATTTAAGACTTTATTTATCAATACAAGACATAAACTGTTTGGCTTAAATTGATATATCTGTTATGCAAGACATAAAGACTGCTGCACGTCAGACAATAAGTCCATAGGGACCAATATAGTATTTCTGACAATGACCACTGAGATGGCTTAGAGGATTCTATAAAAGACAGAAATGTGATGATACTTCACCAGAAAGTTTTCTCACTTTCAACACTTTGTGGCTTATGAACATCAAGGAGACCTTTTTTTTTCTACCTGCGAATGCTAAAAGGCTTTTCTTCTGTATATTTGCCTGGCAGTTTCTTCAGAATTCCCTGAAATTGCCTGACATTTTTAGAGATTATTTGTTGTTGTTGTTGTTGGGGTTTTTTTACATATAAGAAAACTTAAATGAAATAAGAAATGTGATTTTTAAATATCTGATGTTATTGCAATAGAATATCTCTCTGCTAAAACATGCTGTGAAGTTTTATGATGTTTGTTATGGGCAGCACAGTTGGATACTTCTTTGTCTCCTTTAATAAACTCATGGTAGAACAAAGCTACTGAAAGAGTAATATTTAAAGTAGAGAAAAAGAAATTCAGTGGTGTACAAAAACAATGAAATTAATGTTACGTTAATGAACATGAGAAAGTTGCACTGCAGAACTGCTGGCATCAGTGGATGGGTTTGTGACTATAACTTCCTCTATTTCCTTCATGTAGATCAGCTATGCATTGGTGAATGGTTTAAGTGGAAACAATGAATGCTTCAGAAAAATCTCTCCCTAAATCCTTCAGTGAAATCTTCTGTGTCTGTCTTGAATGAAGGCCACATAATTTCTCTTTAYGGAGGCAGAGAGCAAACATTCACAGTATCACAGAATAGTAGAGGCTCAAAGAGGTCTCTGTCTAGTTCAACCCCTCATGCTGAAAGCAGGCTCAGCTACAGCAAGTTGCTCAGGAACATGTTCAGTTGGGGTTTAGGATGGGGACACAACAACATGTTCCTGGGCAACCTGTTCCAGTGCTCAACCAACCTTACAGTAAAAAAGTACCTTCTTAATTTAAATGGACTTTCTTGTGTTTCAGTTTATGCCCATTGCCTCTTGTCCGGTCACTGAATACCMCTGAGAAGAGTCTGTCTCCATCTTCTTTACCCTCCCGTCAGGTATTTATACACATTTCTCCATGCTTCTGTAAATCCCTTCCTAATCATGAATGAAATTTAGGAACCTTGTAGCTCAGAGCTTTTACAGGTTACTTTGTTGTTATTTTATATAAATACCATATGGTTTATTTAAACAACTCTCTCCTGTTCAGCTCAGGGAGTGTTCTGAATATTTAGCAAGTGCCATGAGAAAATTATACTGGTCCCAGGATTATGTCCTATAGACTCTTCATTGAAACTTTATTTATACACTTAGTATCTATTTATGTACATTTATTGATGTTTTAATTGGTGAAATATTTGCTATAATAATAATTTATAAGCATTAAATGAAACTGTAATTTCTGTGGAATACCTCTGCCATGTAATGCTGAAAAACCCACATCCAGTTCAAAACAACCATGTTATTTCATTCATTTTATTTTGAAAGAAATTTAACATTGAATTATTTCAATTAAACAGATCAACCTTAAAAAACAGAAAAGAGAAGATGACTGACAGACTATTAAAATCCAAAGGCTTTTCAAATTTATATAATTATTTTTTGTGCTTGGGAAAGTTAAAGAATGATTAAAATTGATTATAGCAATTTGAAGGTGCCATTTTGAAAGCTTCCATTTTGCAGTATTTAGCATTTCATTTCTCTGAAGTGCACTAGAGTGCTGTTGTTGACATGTATGATGGATTCATTTATTTAAATGTATTAGGAAGTGTATGCAAGTCGACTATATACATAGGCAGATTCTTACCTATCACCCTCCCTCCACTGAAGTTACTCTCTGTTTGCATTTGTATGAATAAGAGCAGAAGGCCCTCTAAGAGGTGAAAAAACAAAATAGCTTGTATTTAACTATATACAATATGTATTTATATTTATTACAGAAAAATATGAGCCATGTCTGATTGTTGTTTCTTCATCTTAAAGCAAATACACTATGTATTTTTCATGCAAGTGCTATTTTTTTCTAGACCCTCGTCTGCCTAGCACAGTCTCATTAATTAAAATGTACAGCAAGGTGTGCTAGAAATGGCTGCTCATCTTGCATTACTTGCCAGATGTACCAATTTTTTTTTTTTTTTTTTTTTTAAAGGGCATGCAGGGGAAGGGGCAGCCTTTCTAGTATTCACAGAAGGTAAAGTAGGCTTTAATGAGTCACAGTAAGGAATGAAATCCAACAGATGACATCCTGTCAGTAATTGCCTCCCATTTAAAACAAGAAACACCAGCTCAGAAGTTGCCACTAGCGTCAACTGCAAGATTATGTTCATGAGACAGTGAGCAAAACAGAGGAGCTGAGACATAATAGGTATATTATAGGTTAATGCAAAGACCCTGCATAGCCTGCAGAAGCTTTTTGAAAGCCATTACTTTTCAGAAAGTGGTGTGATGTAATCACAACATGAAACTGCAGTTAACAAGCATGATCCACACATTATCTTGCTTCATTGTCTGAGTAGCCTCAAGGTGGTGACCAATGTATATTTCATTACACCTGTATAATAAAAGGATAACAAAGGCATGGGAACATGTAACAAGGTGTTGTGGTTTAACCATAGCCAGCAACTAAACACCACACAGCTGCTCGCTCACTCCCCTCTCCTCTGGTGGGATGGGGGAGAGAATCGGAAGAGTAAAAGTGAGAAAACTAGTGGGTTGAGATAAAGACAGTTTAATAATTGAAATAAAATAAAGTAAAATATTAATAATAATAATAATCATCATCATCATCATCATCATAGTAAAAGAATATACAAAGCAAGCGATGCATGATGCAATTGCTCCCCACCTGCTGACTGATGCCCAGCCAGTCCTCAAGCAGCAATCGCTGCCCTCCCCAGCCAACTGCCCCCAGCTTATATACTGAGCACGACGTCATATGGTATGGAATATCCCTTTGGCCAGTTTGGGTCAGCTTTCCTRTCTTATTCTATACCATCTAYRTCATGCCCAGGTCCTACACTTTCCAATACATTCCAATTAATCACCACCACTTTTCCTGTCTTTTGATACATACACACAGATATCATTCCCTTAGTCTATGGGTCATCCYTCTAAAACGTCCGTTGAGTTCATTTAGTCCATGACTTTGGACTCCATCTGTCATAACAGCCTTTCAGGGCAGGAGAGATGGTGTGTGGTATTGGATTGTTGCATACTGAAGCCAGTTCTGGTTCCATCACCGCTACACCTTGCTCGCTTTCATCAAAGTTCATTCTTCATTAATCTYGGTGATTCTTACTGTAATACTGTTGATATGGCCTATAGCAACCATAGAAGTGATGATATACAATATCATATAGCAATTAACATCATACAGTTCAGTTCATTGGCTATTTTCACCCAAAATCAAATCCCCTTGAGGTACACATCGGACTTCCCCATCCCTTCGCATTACCCACCAAGTGYACCCAGGTCCTTGAGCAAAAGTAATCCCATGAATGGGTTTTCCTTTGCCCGAGGCGGGAGTAACCCAGACTGTCTTCCCCAGCATATTTCTTATGTGCACTACAGGGACTTTATCCCCATCTACAGTACATAAAAGATTTGATTGGGCAGGGCCAGCTCGATTGGCAGATCCCCTAGTGTTGATTAACCAGGTGGCCTTTCTAAATGTGTATCCCAATGCTTGAATGTCCCACCATCCATTGCTCTCAGTGTAGTYTYYAGCAGTCCATGGTATCGTTCGATTTTTTCAGAGGCTGGTGCATGATAGGGGATGTGATATACCCACTCAATGCCATGCTCTTTGGCCGAGGTGTCTATRAGGTTGTTTCGGAAATGAGTCCCATTGTCTGACTCAATTCTTTCTGGGGTGCCATGTCACCATAAGACTTGCTTTTCAAGGCCCAGGATAGTGTTCCAGGTGGTGGCTCTCCACTCTCCATTAGACTTTCACACCRACCATATGGGACTCTTAMAGGGAAGTGAGTCTTGCTGATCACTCCCTGGCTCTCCAGTCGACGAATCAGCTTATGGATGGGAATCAGGGAGTCTCAGGTGGTGCAATATTGCCGCCGGTGCACCGTTGTGGTGGCAATTGGCACCTGTTGTTCTTCGACCCTCAGCAACCCCACCACAGAAGGGTCCTCTGAGAGACAGGGCAAGGTGGACAGCTGTTTAATTTCCTCTGTCTCCAAGGCAGCTACACCAAAAGCCCACCGGTGCCCTTTTGGGTCCTTGAAATACCCTCTCCTGAGGTAGTCTATGCCAAGGATGCACGGAGCCTCTGGGCCAGTCACAATGGGTTCTTTTCCCACTTGTTCCCAGTTAGACTCACTTCGGCCTGCAATACAGTCAGCTCTTGGGATCCCCCTGTCACTCCAGAAATACAAATGGGTTCTGCCCCTTCATAGCTTGATGGCATCAGGGTACACTGTGCACCGGTGTCTACGAGAGCCTTATACTCCTGTGGGTCTGATGTGCCAGGCCATCGAATCCACACAGTCCAGTAAACCCGGTTGTCCCTTTCCTCCACCTGGCCGGAGGCAGGGCCCCTCTAGTTCTGGTCATAGTACTCATTACTCACTTCTTGTAAATGTGAATCAGAAGTCCCTTTATTAAGGTCAGAAGTAAAGTCAGGCCTTCTAGTCCGAATGGGGAACTGCTCACTGGAAACTGGAGCAGCAATTTTCCTGGRAGAACCCCCTTTTGTGAYTGTTTTTCCTTGCAACTCAYGTACCCTTGCCTCTAGGGTCGAGGTAGGTTTTCCATCCCACTTCCTCATGTCCTCTCCATGGTCACGCAGGTAAAACCACGGGGTGCCCTGGGGTGTGTATCCACTATACCCTCTCTCTTGAGCAGAGGAACAGTTACTCTTAACGGCTGAGATACTGGCCCGTACAGGTGGGGAGTAGGACATATCCTCTTTGAGTTGCTGGACCTCCCGAGACAGTTTCTCCACAGCCAAGCCATGGGCCCGTAGGGAGGAGGAGAGACTTTCTTCATATTGCTGGAGTTGGCCAGCCAATTCATCCACCGTTTGTTCCTCTCCATCTTTCCAGGTCATTACTGCCAATGAGTTTGTATACGACGCTGGTGCGCTCTGTAGAAACTTCTGCCACATTGGTCAGGTGCATTTGACTTCATCTGGATCTTTGGATAACTGCTCATTGTTCAGGTCATCATAAATCACCTCCAGCATGGCTAATTCCCTCAGGTACTGGATACCTCTCTCCATGGTGGTCCACTTGCCTGGGTGACATAGAACATCYTCCTTGAAGGGATACCTTTCCTTCACGCCTGACAGGAGTCGCCTCCAGAGGCTGAGGRCTYGTGCCCCTTGCCCAATTGCTTTGTCRATGCCCCCTTCCCTAGAAAGGGATCCCAGCTGCTTGGCTTCCCTACCCTCTAATTCCAGGCTACTGGCCCTGTTATTCCAGCATCAGAGCAGCCAGGTGACAATGTGCTCTCTTGGATGACGACTGAAATCTTTTTGCATATCTTGCAGCTCATTCAGGGATAGGGATCGGGTGCTTACCATCTCATTTATGGGTTCTGCCTCTTCCTCCTCCTATTGTCGTGATGGCCCTGGTTCATCTTCATCCCTTAGTAAATGAGCTGATTTTCTTGTGTATTTCTTCTTCTGTATAGRGGCAACTGATACTGGCACGGGTTGGTTCTCTGTTGCGGGGGTTGGAATATGTCGTGGTTTAACCCTGGCAGCACCTAAACACCACGCAGCTGCTCGCTCACCCCCCC
>JAYKAV010000057.1:0-25940 GCA_035582835.1 Phoebastria nigripes | reverse complement strand
TCCGGGACCTCCCCCGTTAACCAGGACTGCTGATAAATGATGGAGAGTGGCTTGGCAAGCTCCTCCGCCAGCTCCCTCAGCACTCTCGGGTGGATCCCATCCGGCCCCATAGASTTGTGAGCGTCCAGGTGGCRTAGCAGGTCKWTMAYYDCTTCCTCYTGGATTAYRGGGGKTTTATCCTGCTCACCGTCCCYGTCTTCCAGCTCAGGGGGCTGAATACCCTGAGGATAACTGGTCTGACTCTTAAAGACTGAGGCAAAGAAAGCATTAAGTACCTCAGCCTTTTCCTCATTTGTGCATCAGTTGTTCCATGTCCTCCCTGTAGCCTTCAGTTATTGGATTTATTTTTTCCTTCATATTAGCTGGTACCTCTCCTTTGGCAGAGTACATCATGTATCTAAACACTGTAGAGTAATTTATGTAACTTACATTTTTTCTGATTAGTACTTCAGGTTCAAGGTCATTTGAGTACTAGGAACTTTCTTAATGTCACCAACAGCCTCAGCTGACAGCACAAGTTKTACCAAGTATGCTGGCTTTTTTATCATCTTCTTAGCAGCAGAAATAACAGTGAACTTTTCTTGTCATCAGACAAAGTAAACAAATAAACAAACCCAACAAAAGGAACCTGGAAATGTCTGTCCCATCTCCAAACAGATACATTTGTTACCTTGGTGTCCAAGCTCCAGCTGAAATTCTGCCTTGAGCTTGTCAACACCTTGCAAGTCCAAACTGCCTCTAGGATTTGTGAAGCAAATTCCCTCTCAGGAGAATCACCCTTTTTTTTACCTCATCACTATTAGCTGAGGATTTATGGTATCAGTACAAGATGTCATTGTAGTCCAAATCCCAACCCACATAGAAGAATTAAAATTTGAACTCATGCTTCAGACACAGAGGTTTAATTTCCCAGCACAAAGTTGCACGTAACTCTGGCTATTAAAACAATTTAATTTCTTCAACTAAGTGATAGATTTTTTAAAACCTAAGCTTTTAAGCTGACCCCTGATAAAAGCAAATAAGTATCTTACATCTTAGAATGTACTATTATAGTGCAGAATCTTACAGAACAGCAGCCTATATAGGCTGCTTGAATTCAGCCTTCATGAATTTTCCCCATTATGTGAAAGAGAGAAATTCTAGTGATACAAAATACATTAAGAAAGAGATTGTAATTTTATTTTGGCTGAGAAAAAAAACAAAGAATGAAGAACGTTTATAGTGAGATTTCCTTATGGATTTTAACTTTATGATTGACAAAAGTTTTTAATCAATAATCATAAAGTGACTGCAGCTGAACATTTATATTATACAAAATGATTAACCAAAACAGAGTTTCATGATCAGTTTATCTGCTTCTGGAGTACTGTAAAAACATATCCTAAGGACATAGCTTCTTAGCTGGAGAGACACAGAAAACCACCTGTGAATAGTTGATTAAATGCTTGCCTTACCCATAAATGTTATATACCTCAGTGTTTGAAGACATATATGTATCTGATATGACTGTGCATGCAAAATAAATATTTTCTTTATGCTAAATCAATTAGGACAGCATTAGAAATTACGAAACAATCAAGACTACATTTCCATTAGATAACTATCGAGTGATGCTTTCCCCCAGCTGTTTTCCATTGCATTACGTGCTTGTTCCCATCTAAGCATGACAGTATGTAATACCGGGGTATCCTTACCCTTCAGTGGTTTTTTCTCAGTCATGCAAGGGGACAGAAACAATCAGAAACAAAAAGGACTAAATGTCCTTATCATGCATGTGATTCAAAGCTGTCAGAAGGTAGGCTGTCCCACACATCTCTGCTTCCTCACCTGCAGACCTGTCTGTGAACTGCATAGGAAAGGATGCCCAGATGACCATACTGCATTACTSTCTTACCACCATCAACTGTGTAATGCCACATCCAAGAAGATGAAACAGTCTTCCTATTTGTTTCCTAATGTTATTTCAGGGCTTGCTGTTTGAACCCACTCCTAATTCTGCAGTGGTCAACATCCATAAGAAGACGTCCCTGTTAGGGGAATGGTGGATTCTTGGAGAATACCCCAGGTGAACTGATTATGGTCATCTTAAACTGCCTTTTGTATGAGCATAAAAATAGACAATTACTTTATGGAAATTACTACTTCTGTGACAGCTTTGCAGATGGTAAAGAGGGGTTCTGGATGTAGGATACAAATTGAGGTTGGTAAGATTGCATCAGAGCGGGAGAGGCCCCTGTAGTCATTAAACAGTTGGGACCCTTTTGCAGTATTGTTTTCTGCAACCCCAGCTTGATCCCTATGGAAGATTTCTGTGAAGCAAGAACACAAAACAGTCCCTGAGTGGACAGGACAGAGGTTTGCCCTCAGGTCTGGGCCAACCTTCTTCTATATCTTCTTCTGGCTCTCCTGATTCGGGGCCAGCAGGTGCTGCCTGGAGGCATCGTTTGGCAGCTCTKAACACAGTCATTTGTCTATAGTTCACATTCATGTTTGGTACACACTGAAAGACTTCATTTTGCTACGGATCACTCATTTTTTCAGACTGTTCCATCAAGGACTGATGGTACATTTGATGCAAATCAAAAGAATCTAGCTTTTGTGCATCAGAACTTCTCTGTGAATCAAGACAAGCCTCTGTAAATAAGACAACTGGGGGAGCCACTTTGAAACAGCTCCAAAACAAAACATAGATGTGGATATATAATGAGAAAATGTTTTAGGTGGGTTTTTTTCTTTTTATATCTTTTTTCTGAAGCKGAAGTATTTATCTTCAGTTACAAAAAATGCATATAATAATAAGCAGTTTTGTAAAGCTCTGTTAAACAGTTCTGGTAAATTGAGGGTGAGGTGTTAGAATGCTATATATCATTTAAAAATGTGGGAAAATACAAGAAAAAGCTGGAGCTTTTTAGAATTGCACTGTAAAGTGTTTGCATTCAAAATCATCAAGTGGAAATAATAAGTATGCCTGTTCTGTCTTTATTTTCTTCTTTGTTCTTTCCTTTTTCTATACTCCTTATTACTTCTGGTTTATGTATTAATTTCAACACTGTCTGCTAAGGTTCATCTCTCTATGTATGTCTGAGTTTCAAGTTTAATGAGTATTTCTGTGCTGTCATGATAATTTTGTGGTCTACATAACTTTGCAGCAATGTCTGTAAAATAGCTTACAATTTGCCTTCACTTCAGTTGCATGAACATACTGATAAAAATCTTTTAACTGAAATCAACAGCAAGACTGCCAAAAAAAAATCACCAAACCTACAAATAATTGACTTTTTAATTTATTAGTGTAGTTCCAAGAAACTCTCATCCCAAATAAGTACCCTTCTTTATGAACCAGAGCAAAAATTTGTTTCCTTCAAAAGACTGTATATTATGCATATTGATTGTCTACAATGAGAAGCAGCTGTATGGGACAATACAGAGAAATAAAGAGAGGATATTGGTTAATGTGAATAGTGGTATCAATGAAGAAATGGGGTAAATGTTCCTTGTTTCTCTAAATATTGTTGCAATGGAAAATTTCAGAGGGGTTTGTAAGATGATATTGAAGGACTTTTTTGAGTGTCTTTTCCAGAAATTCCACACAACTGTGAGATTCAGCATGAATCAAAGAACAACAGTGTTTGAAATTAAGAAAGTGATCAGTTAAACTAGATCTCAGCGCCAATTGAAATTACATGTGATAATATGTGATGAGTACCAATTTATTTGAACATAAACCTTAGAAGAGATCTAGAAATCATAGAATCACAGAATATCTCAAGTTGGAAGGGACCCGTAAGGATCATCGAGTCCAACTCCCTGCTCCTTGCAGGACTATCTAAACGAAACCATATGACTAAGAGTGTTGTCCAGACACTCCTTGAACTCTGACAGSCTTGGTGCCATGACCACTTCCCTCGGGAGCCTGTTCCAGTGACYGACCACCCTCTCAGTGAAGAACCTTTTCCTAATGTCCAGTCTGAACTTCCCCTGATGCAGCTTCATTCCATTTCCTTGTGTCCTATTGCTGGTCACCAGAGAGAGGAGATCAGCACTTCCCCCTCCACTGCCCCCCTCAAGGAAGCTGTAGAATGTGATRAGGTCACCCCTCAGCCTTCTCTTCTCCAAGCTGAACAAGCCAAGTGACCTCAGCCACTCCTCATAAGTCTTGCCCTCGAGGCCTTTCACCATCTTGGTTGCCCTCCTCTGAATGCACTCTAATAGTTTGATGCCCTTCTTACATTGAGGTGCCCAAAACTGCACACAGTACTTGAGGTGGGGCTGCACCAGTGCAGTGTAGAGTAAGTAGGACAATCACCTCCCTTGACCGGCTAGCTGTGCTGTGCTTGATGCACCCCAGGACACAGTTGGCCCTTTTGGCTGCCATGGCACACTGTTGACTCATACTCAACTTGCCATCAACCCAAACCCCCAGATCTCTTTCCGCAGGGCTATTCTCCAGCCTCTCGTCCCCCAGTTTGTACGTATAACCAGGATTACCCCATCCCACATGGAGAATCCAGTACTTGCTCTTGTTAAATTTCATATGGTTGGTGATTGCCCAGCTCTCTAGCCTATCCAGATCTCTCTGTAAGGGCTCTCTACCCTCGAAGGAGTCCACAGCTCCTCCTAATTTAGTATCATCAGCAAACTTACTTACTGTACATTCGATTCCTTCATCCAGGTCATTTTTAAAAACATTGAAGGGAACTGGCCCTAAAATTGAGCCCTGGGGAACCCCACTGGTGACTCACCACCAGCCTGATGTAACCCCATTTACCCCTTTGAGCCCGACCCGTCAGCCAATTGCTCGTCCAATGTATTATGAACTTGTCTAGCTGTGTGCTGGACATTTTGTCCAGAAGGATACTGTGAGAGACAGTATGAAAAGCTTTGCTAAAATCCAAACCACCACATCTACTGACTATATAGGGTTTTTTTTAATTTTCAAGGAAAGTTAACACCTTTAAACACCCTTAAAACTTTTGAAAGTGCAGCTTTGCCTAGGTGCCTTCCTGTAAGTCAATGTCTTTCTTGTACTGGGGAGCCCAAAACTGGACACAGCGCTCCAGGTGTGGTCTCACAAGTGTGAAATAAAGGGAAAGGATCACTTTCCTGGACCCACTGGCTTCTTAACGCAGCCCCGGATGTCACTGGCCTTCTTTGCTGCAAAGGCACACTTCTGGCTCATGTCCAACTTCCTGTCCATCAGGACCCCCAGCTCCTTTTCTGCAAAGCTGCTTTCTAGCTAGTGACCCCCAGCCTGTACTACTGCATGGGGTTATTCCTCTTCAGGTGCAAGACTTTGCATTCACTTTTTTTTTATTTCATGAGGTTCCTGTCAGACCATTTCTGCAGCTTGTTCAGGTCCCTCTAGATAGCAGACCTGCCCTTCAATGCACCAGCTGTTGTTCCCAGCCCCTCCACCCCGCCCTTCCCAGTTTTGTCTCAGCCACAGATGTGCTGAGAGTGCACTCTATTCCACCATTCTGGTCATTAATAAAGCCACTTATTAATAGTGTCCCCAGTATTGGCACCGGTATCAATCCCTGAAGGACACCATTAATAACTAGCTGGTGCTAGCAGATTTTGTAACATTGATGACCATGGTTTGAACCAAGCAGTCCCGCCACTTTTCCACCAATTTTATCATCCACTTATGCAGACCATGCCTTTCCAACGTGGCTATAAGGACACTATAGGAGACCGTGTCCAAGGCCTTGCAAAAATTGAGGATTGCAGTATCCACTGCCCTCTCTCTGACCACACAGCCAGTCAGCTCATCATAGAAAACTATCTGGTTGGTCAGGCACAATTTCCTTTGGTTGCCCCATGCTGGCTGCTCTCATTCCAGTTTAGACAATTCATGTCTTTTGTGAATACCATCCTTTGGGTTTTACTGCGGACTCCTTCCTGGATCTGCAGTACTCTCTAGTTTAATGATTATAAATGTCTCATTCCCCTTTTAGAAGTGCARATGTATTTTCTATACCTTTTTCTAAATCCCTGCTGAAGGGCACCAGGCAAGTGATGGAATTTAAATATAGAAGAGTTGTTTCAGCAGCCTAGAATATCACAATCCAGACACAGGTATAAGCAAAACAGAGTTTCAAGACAAAGAATCATCAGGAGACACAATGAAAATCAAGTTTGCTTAGAGATGACAAAAGTCATATAAAAAGAAATATAAGACATTAAAATGAGCTTTGTATTGCTATACAATTTCCGGTATTCATGGAGGTAGCATAACCCCCAAACAGGTTTACTTGTGTGCTCATGTTAAGCTATGACAATTGGACACTTCCCTTTTAATTTCAGTCACTGAACTGAAGCATCCCAAAGTTCCCTCTACAGTCAAAGAAAAAATAAATAATTTCAGAGGCTGTCTCGGATCTAGAGTAGACTGATTATATTAAAGGCATTGGCAAAATTCTGTGGCATGATTTCACTTAAACAGTCTATGAGACTACACAGATTATCTGGGATGAAGGCTTTGTAAGGATCTGGAAGTTTGTGAAAATACTTCTGTGAACAGATGTCGACTTTAAAGCAGTCCTTTATCTGAAGACGTTATTTTTTTCTCATATCTCCTTTTGCAATCTAAATTTTTTGCCTTCCAGTTCAGCAACAATTTAGCTTCTATATTAATATATATTTAAAGAGAAGAGGAAGAGGGAGAGAGAAACTTATATGTAGGAATAAGAACTGAAACTGTAAGTGTGCTTATGAATCATAAAAATGATGTTACCATAGCACTTTTCTTTTTCCTATATATTCATAGTTTTGTTCTGTATAGGAGCACAATGTCTACCCTAATCTATCTATAAAGTTACTATTATAATAACTAAAACTGGGCTACCCTTCCCATTTGTCTCTACGTGATCTATCCATAGTTACTGTATTAACACTTTCTGGGGCAGGCCTCTGTTGAATAAAAAGACAGTTATAAAAGTGCTTCCTATTTGCAGCTTCCCAAATAAGCTATAAGAGAAAGAAATTCACAATGACTTCATTCGTGGACCTGCTGCTGAAATATATGGAAAACAAAGAAAAAAAAATTAGCTTTCTAAATTATTTTATTCTAAGTCTACTTCTTAAATAATATTTTTTATCTTTATTTCACACTGAAATTGAATGATTAGTAAATGTGCCAAATCAACTGATCATAAGTTTTCCCTTTTGATAAATTCAGTAAAAAAAAATAGTCAGTCTCTTGTAGAGAGCTAGTGCTGCATGTATGTGGTATGCACCACAACAGACTTTGTTATAGTTAAAATTCAAATCCGTAYTAAAGTAATAAAATCAACCAAATATTTTGGGGTTTTTTTTACAATATCCACAGACATTAAATTTCACTTTTCCTAAACTGTTTTAAAACAAATCACACACATGAACGTTCTCACAGCTCTGACTATAGACTACAGAACTCCTGGATATTCTTGGGGTGAGTGTCAAATCTCATCATTTTCCATTGTTTTCATCCTTAAAATTTGTTATGCATGCCTTACCAGGAGCAAAAAGAGAATGTGTGTGTTTTCTTTGAGAGAAAACAATGAAGAAATGTGGGCATAACATTTATTTTAACTAGCACAAAAAGATTATTCCTACCACTGTCCCTGTAAAATATTTAGAAATCTCTCCCTCACTTGTACATGAGGTAATGAATGATTGTTCACATATTGTGTGATTGTAACATAGGTGAGTATAGCTGTGGTTCTGTGGCTTGCATGTGTTTTTAAGGTGGTTAAAAAATTATTCCTGTGTTAAAAATTGTTTAGGTATATTTCTGCATTCTTGTTTTTGAGATAAATGCATATTTTTCAAAATAAAAGCAGAAGAGAAAAATCTGTGCAACACACAAAATTGAAGAGGAAAATGTCTTTACTAGTTATTGGGAGTTAAAGAAATTAGGACTGAAAATTTGATAAGGAGCTGGAGATAAAAATTGAGGAGAAACAGAAACCCTAAACCGGGATTCTTTCAACCAATTAGAAATACAGCCAAGACAAACAAGCAGCTGCAGTACACAGTACAGYAATACAGAGAAGTAGAGATCATCAGGAACTTGGTTTTGTCTTATCCTAGACAGGACATCAAACAATTCATCACCACACTGCAGCACTAGCAAGGTCCTCAGGGAAGATGTGGGACTGCTGACTCATGTATTCTGCTTCCAGGAGCTCCTTGGAGGACTCTGGTATAAATATTGGTCACACCAGCTCGTGTAGCTCATGGTTCTCCCTGGCAAAACTTGTCAGGTATCAACTGAACCAAATTCTATTTCAGCTACTGTATTGTCAACATTTCTATGATGTTGCATGAGTCATATGTAAAAACATTGAAGTTTGTGACACTCTTTTTAAAATATATTTTGGTTTTGTCTCTTTTTTTTGGTGGTTAGGTTATTGAATGCCAGCAGGAGGTCTGATGTATACATTACCAGAAAATAACAGCCTTTGAACAAGATAAGAGCTCACTGCTTTACATTTTGCCAGCTTGCAATATGTTCAGGAACTTCTTATCAGAACTCAGTAAGCAGCATGTGAATCACTGCATTTTTTAAATTTGATAAAACCTCTCAAAAGCTCCCTCCACCCCAACCCCCCAAAAAAAAAAAAAAAAAAAAAAAAGGAAATATCTTTTAACAAATAGATATTTCTTTCAGCTCACGCTATATGTACCATATATAAGGACTTCTTATTTGTCTTCCTTGGCAAAGTTGCCAATTTAATGATAGCATTGTTTATTTTGCTTTGAGAATTATTTCCTTTCTAGAATAAATATTGAGGTATAAAATGCTGATGTCACTATAAACATGAAAGAGATACAGCAGATCTGGGAAAAAATCCAAAATGCTTCAAACAGACTTTTCTGCCAAGCTCAGGCTTTTTCACCCAAAGCTCTCAGTCCTCAAAACCACAGAGTCATCTTTAAAGATAATGCAGGTGTAGTCTGAAAATRTTAGACTTGTGTGATTGGAATGCAAGATGTCATCTCCTTTCAACACAAAAGAAAAAAAACCCTTTCCACTGCTTAATGATTATGTAGCCATTTATGATCTAGAAACATAATTTTGAAGTTGTTTGTTTTTTTTTTTTTCCCCACCAATACTAGATATTGATAAGTCTTTCCCAGCACTATGCATATTTCAGTGAAGATGTGTATGGGGAGGAAGCAGGGACACATTTTAACTTTCTCTTTAGGAAACAGTTTCAAAGTGCAATCAGCAAAACTACATGCAGAAAGCAGCCAGACATTTAAATTCTACCATTAGCAATAAAAGGGATGTCAAGTAGGTGTCTCCTGAGAGAAAGGATGGTCTGCTGGATTTCAGTACTTTCATTCTAAGTCGTGCAGCCAGAAAAGACTTCAGATTTTAAGCTAACCGGTAGAAAACTGACACAGAAAATGAGAAAAAGGTTGGATTGATTCTAAAGCAAGGACTTATTTTTCTAGCTTTATTGAACAAATGAAGAGAAAAAAAAAATCCCTACTTAACTGTGAAATTAGGAAATTGCCCAACAAGTGGAAAAAAAAAAAAAAAATCTCATGTTCCATGAGGGGAAAAAATGGGAGAAGAAAGTTGAGACAAATATGTTCCTGTGGAGCACAGTTCTGAACTGTGGATTTATAGCAGGTTTGGAAGTATTTGTAGCTGTCACTACCTTTCTTCTAAGGTCTTCTGCTCAGAGATGTCTAACACCCTACCTGGAGCTCATGGGAAGCACTGCTGAAACCTGCCCCAGGCTGGCCTTAGTAGTCACTCCTTGAAGTGGTATCATTTATTTTGTGTGCAGCCAAAAGTCACTTTCAGGAAGATGTTTGTTGCTTCTGAAGAGGAATATGCATTTGTAGTCAAAAAGGATTTCCTTTTTCATCCAGTAGCAGATTGGGTCAGGACATTTATTTAATGCAAAACACACAGTAGCTTGTAGAGAGGGGACAGGGAGGAACTCAAGCCACCCTCTGCCTGTGGCGGTGCCACCATCATTCTAGCTTTTGTGTTCAGAGGGATTTCATCCACGTTTGGGAGGCACCTCCTGCCGGAACAAGGTTCCACGTTCTGAAATCCCAGGTGCACAGTGGGCACCTGCTAGGTTCAAATATACCTGTGTTCCTTGTATTTTGTGTTGACTGGCTTAAGTGGCTGGAAGTGTAGGATCCCAAGACAGTCCCCAGAAAGAGTTCAGTGCCTTGCTTACTCTGAATTGATCTACCAAGGCCCCTGTATAAGCTCAGTATACAAAGAACCACTAAACAAATGTGAGAACCTGGGTCAGGCTGCCTGCCTGGGCCAGGTACTTATTTTCTGGCATTGCAAAACCTGAGATAATTCATCTGGCCTCTGACCCCTCCAGCCATAAAATCTAGGGGTGTTTCCATGTTCCTTGCTTCAGTTAAATAGTTTACTGGTGGAAAAAACTAGCGATGGGTACATTTTAAAAGGTTCAGAGGTCTGGTTTAGTTCCACAAAACTATCAAAACTGTGCATCTTTCTTTGCACAGTGAAACTGTGCATGGTGAGTAAGTATTTGGGAATGTGATATCTGGAGGGAAAAGGTTAGATTTGTTCTTCTTTTGCTTCTTTATGATGAAAAACAGAAAAATACAGGAATTTTCTTACCTTTTATTTGACTTTTAAATTAGAAAATTATGTCTTATATAGTTAGGCAACTAGCCAACCAGTGAAGTAACAATATCATAACAGCAAGAGAGTAAAACTTGAATTGCAAAAAGTGAAAAGGCTCCAGTCAGGAAGTTAAAATGCAGATCTTTTTGTTTGTTTGTTTGTTTGTTTGTTTTCATCTGTCCTTAAATGAATTCTGGAGATAAAAAACTTCAGGAAAAGGTTTAGTACTCCAACTATTCATTTAAACAGGTAAAACTTTAAATTTACTATTCTGAAGGTCCTAAGAACTTCTAAGAAGAGAAGGGAATAGCAGAGCTGATTGGCATTTCTGAWATATTTTAAGGATTAAAAGCTGAAAAAACATACTATCTTCTTTAAAAAAATCAAGTTTTCCAAATCTGATATAAAGAACTTCTAAAGGTAAAGGACCTATTTATAGCTATAAACTTTTTTAAGCCAAGTTTCATATTCCTTGTCTGCAAAATCAGATTGAAAAAAATGCCTTCAACAGATTGTCATAGGACAGACTGCAGTAATCAGACTGGTGAGACAAGTATATTAACCAGCAGCCTGGTTATACCTGACTGGCCCTTTTTATCCCTGCCCTCCATTCTTTTTCCCATGCTTGTTTTTCCCCCATCCACCTTTATCCCTGCTTTTCTCTGCCCTCATCTTTTCCTAAATATAGAAGCCACCCCTAATTACTCTTTTGCCATTGGTCTCAGTTTTGGTACATGTGTACCTGGATTTGGTATTTCTGTTATGATCACCTAGGTAATCTTCTCCTTTTGTGGTATTGCTGATAAGTAATTCTGGTCTTATCAGATTCCCCTCTCCAAAATGTCCCTAATATTCCATTTAATTATCTGTGAAGTTTTGCCATCCCTCATAACCCCCCTGAACGACCTGTAAAATTGGCCATACCTCATGGCACTATCTGCCACTTCTGTGAGCTTCTCACCCTGTTATGCCCACCAGTTTCTTATGCCAAATCCAGTAGTTTCTCATGGTCTTTTCACTTACCTGATCCTCAGGCCAGGGTCTAGTCATCTCTCTGTGTACCTGAACAGTTTTCACAAAAGGGAAATAAAAGACTGATTCTGACCTTTTCTGAAATGCAACCCAAACCCACTCTGCACAAATATCTATACAAAGGGTCTAAGTGTTTTTCTTCCTTTACAGTATTGGCATCCTCAGTGGTGACAGAAACAATAACTGAAGCGGGGGGACTTTCATGTCCTGTACCCTCAACTGAACAGGAAGGGGCGGTTAGTTATACCTGTACACACAGAATAATCTGCAACCAAATCAAAACAATAAATGTCTTGGCACGTGTTGTGTGAAATTCAGAAGCCCAAATCAGAAGTCCTAATCAGAAGCCCTAAACAAGTACTTTGCTTAAGCATAGGTATTACAGTGCTATTTGATACCTAGATTATCTAAGATAACATCAGGTATTTAAGACATCCACAATGTCTGCATGGATCTAGAAGATGCAACAGAGGAGCTGAGTAGAGATCATGCCCTTTGTACTAGCAGATACAAACCAGGAACAAAAGCCAGAACATCTCAAATGATACTATGTGTCGCCAACTGAATCAAGACCTGGTGATGCAGTGACTATACTGGTGCAGTTTAGACACTCCACTAACATGAAGTGGGGCTGAAACCTCATCTCTAGCAGCTGACGGCTGAATTGCCCATTGACTGTATTTGTATGATACAGTCTCCACTGATTATAAAAGAGTACAAATGTAGACATCTCCATCTTTAAGAGTTTTCCTCTTAAATTGAATTTCACCCTTTGCAACATTATCCGAAGGTCTTTAGCACACTTACCACCTTGGGCTCTTCCTCTGGAAATACTGAGGGAGTGAACAAAACCAGAGTCCTGGAAGGCTCCTTATACCATATAGGTACAAAAGATCATGAGCAGATTCAGTTCTTAATCACACTGTATTTATATGAAGCTCAGTACTAGAAGCCAAACTTCCATCAACCCATCTCAACCCACACTGTTCAGCTGTACATATAGAGGCTATTTTTTTCATTTGCCTTTCTCTAACCTCTATCTCTTGAGATCAGTTTTCTCATCATCTACTTTTTCAAATCTTAGAAGTATAAGAACTCCCTGACCAAAACCTCCTTTCCTCAAGTGGGCCCACAAACTACCTTTAGAAAGTAACTTCAACTTTCCTGGTTATGTCCCCATGCACTGAGTGCAGCTGGTAAAAAACAGCCTGTATCTATGTTAGTAAAATGTTTTAGCCTCCAGAAGAGTGTGGCTGCATGCAAAATGCTTTGGAAATGGTTTATAGAGTATTCTAGCTCCCAGACTATGTCCAGGAATCATTTTGGAGAGTTCTAGTTTGCACATACTGAAAACATCAAACCTCCTTAGCAGTTTAGCAGCAGAGATGATTGAGTTTCAGCACCCAGGAGTATTTCAGGCAGTGTTTAATCTACAAGTAGAACCACAGCCATATGGTCTCCAACAAGAAGTAGCGCCTCATCATTCAGTCTCGTTAAACTGACATGTAAATCTGCTTGCGTTGACCAGGAAAACCTGGAGCTTGCTACCCTCGTGTTTCAGGGTAGTCTCTGGAAAAGTAGGGTAATCTTCAGCACCTGTACATGACTAGATAGACCTAAAAAGGCAATATAAATATAGCACAGGAAGAAGACAAAAGGGAAGGGGTCATTTTTTCTACATAAGATTAAAAAAAAAAAAAAAAAGAATACTCTGAAACTAACCTCCTGAAATTACTAAGAAAGCTGCTGAAGACATTTTTCTCCTTCCTTGGTTAGCTGAGCTTAGTATTTCACTGAGCTCGTTAGAGGAATACAAAAATAAAGCTTCTTTTTTTTTTTTTTAAGTTGAAACGAGATGTGTATTTTAAATGACTGGTTCCAATCTGCTTCTCTATCAAAACCCTTTATCTAAATATGTATCAGACTCTTAATTAAAAAAAAAAAAAAAAAGCAAGATGTGTATCTTTAAAAGTTCAATTACCATCCTGACAATTTTAAAAGCAAATATTTAGGATTTTTTTCATAAGACTGAGCATTTGATGAAACTCATTTTCACCATCCCTTTACAAAATACTGGCTACATCAGTTTTTTGAAATGTTGTATGATTCACAAAAGCAATATTCCTTTTTTTTTTTTTCTTTTTAGGTAATGCACACGTTTTTCTGAAACAGTGAAATACATTTTTTCTTTATGACTGTATGACTGTATGACTGAGGTGGGTTTGGGTTTGTTTTTCATCATTTTATGGATTTTTACACATTATTCATATTACATAAAATTACCATATGCAGTAACAACACTAGTCACTGAGAAAGTCTCCAGCCCTACAGGAAAAAATATCTTTTCTGATGTTGAACGACATGAGGTGACTACTGATGGAAAAGGCAGTGTTAATTTTCAGTGGCATTGCAAATCCAAGTAAATATGAGCAAGCAGAATTCCAAGTATCTTGCACTTTTAATAGTAGTAATATTATAAAGTTCTTTTGTGTTTGTTAGATATTTTTCCTGCATAAAATATAGCATATCAAGGCTCAGTGCTCCTAACACATTTGTAATTTGAAGGGGAGAGGCAAATCCTAAACATAGTATGTTGGCCTTTCTTGTCCTCATCCAATACAGGTGATTTGTTCTGATAGTTCATTGGAAGCAGGGAGGAAGAAGGTTGTCATTATTAGCATTTTAAGTAACCTTGGAGAAGTAGTCTTTACACTTTCCTAAATGCAGGGACTTCAAATGTGCTTCAGCCTATGGAAGAAGAACATGGAGAATTGAACTGTTCCTCTCCTATACCCTGCCATGCCATACATGACATTTTAGCCTCAACCCATTTTTTCCTACTAATGTACCTTGCAGCTGACCAATACTTTTTACTTTATTTTTTTGTGATACTCTTTTCAGTGAGAAAAAGTTTCTTGGTTTTTAGAATTTTCGTACTTATATAATTATTATTTATTTACTTTTAAGCAACATGAAGCACCCATCTAGATGTTTTAGGCAACCTCTGAACAAAACTCAGAAATACAGTTTGTTTAGATGTATTTCTTAAGCTTTAATTTGACGTCACTGATTCATAAGGTTGATCTTGATAGAACAGCAGAAATGCATTGGACAGATTATCTAGACCAAAAGGCACTATAGAATCCGCTGCCTGTTTCAAGTGAGAAATTCCAAAGACAGATCATGGCATAGCATCCAAAATACGAATGTGGAGTGAAACTATATTTGTATAGACTTCAGTCTGTATTCTTTATTTACATCAGAGTATGAGAGAGATGAATTTGACTCACAGTTTGTGCCTTTCAATAAATGAGTATAGATGAATTCTTGTAACAAGTGAAAAGAAAGCCATTCAAATGCATGTTGGCATTTCTCAGATTGCAAAAGAACAGATATGCTGAAATGTAAAGGTAAATACTTCTCATTCAAAATTCATCTTAATATTCAAAGCCTATCTGATCTTGTTTATTAATCAGAAATGATTCCACACATTCTCAATAATTTATTGTAGTGATGTACAGCCAGATGATACACGGGAACACTCATTATGTAGATATTCTGTTGTAAAGGCTATGTGAGTGCCTGTTAAAAAATTTTTGTACTGTATGTCTACCTTTCCCTACAGCTGTATACACTGAAAATAGTGTAAAGGAGTCCTCATTATCTTATGTTTCTCCATCTCATTGAAACTTTAATTTTTTTTTTTGGAGTCTTTTTTTGTTTGTTAAACAATGTCTGTTTTGACAGATTCTTGTACCTCATGTTTTCAGCTTCTTTTGGAAGTTTTAACTACACAATGGAAAGCATTAAATGGCTTTTTAACACTTCCTTGTTCTTATACCATACCTAATATTCCTGGCACTTTGAAATAGATGCATGGTTTGCAATGTCTTTTTCTTCCTGGCAAATATTTTAACCTGTAAGATTTTCGTACAGTGCATTTGATTGTCTCATAGTCTTTAAAATATTTTATATATATATATATATATAAAATAAATTAGAAAAACACAACAAAAAACATCCAGAAAAATAGCCATAGATGGGAAGAATAAGAGAGTAGGTTCATAATTTTAAAAGCATTTTAATAACTGAATTTGTGAAGATTATTCATTTAGCCTCTGAGAGACATCACTGTCTTCATAACTATATATGAAGTGTTAGAACCCTGTACCACTGCACCTCAAGAGAGATGGCAGAGAGTACACATGGCAGTCGTGTCGACAACAGCACAACATCTGGGATAAATATGTTGGTACTAGTGAAATGATACAGTTAGCAATGTGAAGAGGCAGCTCGCTCTATCTCCTTGTGCATGGGTAGTTCTCAAAGGAAAATCTGCAAGTTGAATCTCTGGGCATTTTCCTAATTCTCTCACCGCTATTTTCTAACACTGGGGAATAAAATGTGCCCAGTAGCTTGGCATTATCCATCATCCAGACGGTGTATAGTTGGGAATGACATGGATTCGGTGCCCAAAACCACCGTCTGACTAGAATAGAACCTGGTTTCCATTCATCAAATTCTTAAAGCATTATCTCCCACTTACTGAGCAGGTGGGTGAAGTATAAAAAAAACATGGCACAATTTCTGTGGTAGTTGTATTTTTTGTTGTATTATAAATMCATATAAATCACTTTCATCTCTCAGTGTGGCAGGAACAGGTGATGGTGAGATAAATTGCCAGCACAGCTATTTGCACTTAAAATCCAGCTTTACCACCATTCAATAGGCACTGTAGGAGTTCAGTTAGAAACAAAAACAAAAGTGGGAGAATAGGTATAGGAAACTGCAAATTCTTGTGAACATTTATCTTCAAAATAACAGAAAATTACTAGCACACTTTTGTGGATAAGGAAACTATCCAAACCAATAATTTACCAACAACATTTAATCTCTTCTTGGTTTGGAATATCCAAGATGGAGGTTATTTTACCCTGAAATATATTATTTGTTTGTAGAAACATGTATTGTCATACTTGTAGGAGCTTTTGGTTTTGGTTTTGTTTTGGTTTTTTTGTTGTTTGTTTGTTTGTGTGTTTGTTTGTTTGTTTGTTTGTTTCTGTATGAATACTCACTCTTCAGCTCCGGCTGCTTGTTTGTACCCTGTAGGACTGTAACGTCCAGAGGCCAAATGGCTTCAGAAACATTTCAGCCATTGTTACCTGTTCATAGAATAACAGAATCACAGACTGGTTGAGGTCAGAAGCAGCCTCTGGAGATCATCCAGAGCAACTCCCTTGTGCTCAAGCAGAGCCAGCTACAGCAGGTTGCTCAGGACCATGTCCAGCTGGGTTTTGAATAACTCCAAGAATGCAGACACCACAACCTCTCTGGACAACCTGTTCCAGTATTTGACCATCCTCACCAAAAAAGAGTTTTCTTCTAATGTTTAAATGGCATTTCCTGTATTTCAGTAGTGCCCATTGCTTCTTGTCCTTTCACCAGGAACCACTGAGGATAGTCTGGCTCTATCTCCTTCACTCCCTCCATCAGGTATTTATATACATTGATAAAATCTTCCATGAGCCTTCTCTGTTTGAGGTTAAACTGTCCCAGCTCTCTCAGTCTTTCCTCGTACAAGAGACGCTCATAATCCCTTTATCATCTTTGCTGGACTTGCTCCAGTACATCCACGTCTCTCCTGTACTGGGGAGCCCAGACTTGGACCTGACACTCCAGACATGTCTCATCAGGGCTGACCAGAGGGGAAGAATCACCTCTCTTGAAGTGCTGGCAATGCTCTTCCTAATACAACCCAGGATATTGCAAGGGTGCTGRCTTATGTTCAACCTGTTGTCCACCAGTCCACCAGACCTTTTTTTGCAAAGCTTCTTTCCAGATGGTCGGTCCCCAGCCTGTACTGGTGCACGGGGTTATTTCTCCCCAGGTGCAGAACTTGGCACTTTCCCCTGCTGAACTTCATGAGGTTCCTATCAGCCCGTTTCTCCAGCCTATCCAGGTCCCTCTGAATGGCAGCACAACCCTCTGATGTTATCAACCACTCCTCATGGTTTTGTATCATATGAAAATTTTAAAACTAATTCCTATCAATATTCCTGTATACAACTCAGAATTTTTTTTTTTACATGAATAGTCACAATCATAAAATTGAATAGCACTCATTTACCCCAGTGGGGAGTTCAGCAGGAGTATTTGCATCAGCTATAGAGCTGTCCCATTCTGGATGAATTCACTCCAGTGTCTATATAAATATCCACAGTGCTCTTGGCATGTGCTTGTTCTAGCTATACAGGACCGTATAAAATCTGTATCCAAGTACATTAAAAACTTAAAAATGGCACACAGGGTGAACATTTTTTCTTTTCTTACTTTTGTACTAAATAGAAGGTTAGAAAAATAAAAGCCACTTAATTTACATTTCATATTGTCTTTGAGTAGAAGCCACCTATGTACAAAGGATTACCTCCAGGCCTACACACAAGTTTTTATACAAGTCACGTAAGTGAAGTTTGCCGTGCTCTGTGTCTCATCCATTAGTTATTTCTGTATTGCTTTCTTGGTGGTGGTTCTGTGCTATACCTTACAGAGAGAACCTTGCTTTCCCATCACTTCCACAGTATAGGAAGATGTAATTGCACGGATTTCAGTAGAGGTACTTCTGTTTTATCCTGCCACCTATCATTGTTAAGCTCTGAATTTTCCTTACAAGTAAACAATTGTCATGAGTTTTTTAACTACTAAATCAGGGTAACTCAAGCTAAAAAGCAAATTGCAGTTGATAAAAAAGGTAGATGGCATTCTTAAATTATTTTTATATTTTTCCCCCTTTTTTCTTTCCAGAAAGGGCATGGGTTAGAATAGTTGTTACTTTAGAAGGGAAATAACAAGTATGAGAATATAAGCTAAACAAAATTTCCAACATAAAAATGCTGTGGGTTTTTTTTTCTCGGTAAACAATTTTAATGTAATAAATGTTTTCATTTTTGTCACCTATGTAAAATGATGGCACATTAGTTTATAACTTCAGCAAATGTTTTACAGTTTTGTGCCTTATAGTCATGACTTGCTATTTGTATTCCAAAATGTAGAATAACATTTATATATCTAGCAATACCACTGCTAGCATTGAATACCATTAGGGAAATTGGCATGTAGAAAGCCAACTGATGATGCTGATAATTTGCTGATAATTTAGCAGAGCTTGATCCACAATAGCTTTTAACAAGACTCTAACTTTGAGTAATCTGACAAATCATATGCATAATGTTAAGCACATGTACGAGAGCTTTTTCTGGAGGTGGATGCTACAATACTTCTGTAGTCATACCCTGAAAGTTATTAGAATTTTTTTTCCTTTTTTTTTTCTTTTTTTTTCTTTCTAGAAACAAAAACTGTCTCCTTTCAATCCTTTTAAATGTTTTCTTTTAAACTACTTTTGTAAACTCTAGCTTCTAATAAACATAAGGCAATATTATTCCTTTCTGAAGCAGAAATGTTTACAATTGAATATTTTTTTCTAGTGAAAAAGAAAGGATTATGTGAAATATCAAGTAATCAAATGACATCTGTGCATATTTAATATGCTGTATCTAAATATCAAAAATATAAATATCTTTAGAAAAGTTTGCAACAGGCATACTGACTTAGGAATTTGGAAGCCATTAGGTACTACTAGAAATTGCATATGTTAGAAATAGATATTGGAAAGTTTGTTTCTGGTATCCTTCTGATTTATCCTTATGATTATATCTTTTTTTGCAGCTTTCTTGTTATCTTAAGAAGTCAGTCAATGTAAGTTGAATTTAAGAAATCATAAATGTATTTCTTTCAAATTTTATTGACAATTATAATGTTTTACAACTTAGTTTTTGCCCTGAAGCATATCCTAGAYATCAAAGGGTGAACTGGCAATGTGAAGCGTAGGAAATAGCACCACCATTCCCATTAACAGCAATTGCAGTTGCACATTTAATTCCTCATTCACCACACTGAAGATTTCCCCCTCAAGAGTCATGAAAACCAAGAAACTTACCGTGGGGGTGAAACCCTTGTAATGGACTGCTTACCTAGATTTTGATACTTGGAGAGAAAAGAAAATGAAATTTCAGGAGCTGTATTTAACAGATAACATACTACATTCTAAAGAAGGCTATACAAGGATAAGCAGTAATGTTAGAAAAATGGTGCTAGAAGCAGTGGTTGTACAGAAAGATAAAATATAAGGGATAAAAGGAACAGGTGGTTACCCTTGGGATTCTAAAGGAACATGCTGAGGGCTAAACATAAGAGCAGTTATTCTTGGATCCCTATTCATGACAGGAGGGTCTCCTAAAGGAGCTTACCCATAAAAAGACAAGGAAAAGATGGAAAGCTAGGGAAGGAGGTACAGCAGCCTGTAATGATGATCCACAAAGAGGAGGAAGATAAAATGATTCTGCCAATCTGTTATAGGTATATGTAGGAACGATAAGGGTAAGTGGCAGTGAAGGACTTTACCGGCAAGTAAATGTGTTAGATGTGTGGGAACCTGCAGTGATGTCTCCTGCTTTACAGAGTTTGGGTGGAATGCTAGTCCTGTGAAAGTGAAAAGGCACTTCTGTAGGCAGGATTTTGTCTCATAATTTCTTCTAAATCTTTCTTTTGTCTACATGCTTACTGCATATTCACCCTGCACATTCTCATCCATATCGGCATAAGAACCTCTCCTTTGCAGTCACATTCTTACATATCACTTCTACCTTATCTCAAAGTTTTACTGAGTTTTACTCATTTAAAATGGCAGTGGAAATATTTTTCCTTAGTCTTTGATTGTCTCTTCTGTTTTATTCATATTGTTTTACATTTACTGTTGATACTTATTCTATTAAAGTTTTTTATATACAGTGAACGGAAAGTTACTATAAAAATAAGTATAGTTGTTCTTATGTATACATAGATATAATTTATTAAAACATAAAATTAAGTTTAGGGTCCAAGACCCATATTTAACCCACCAAAGTATGTTCTTACTTTAAACCTTGAAGATCCTTGGTGTTAATGGTAAGATTTAATAAAGGTCTTAATAACCAGATTAAAGGTCATTTAAAATAAAGACAGTGACCAAAATTAAAATTATGTATTCCATTAAAAAAAGAGAAATGTCAAGTCGTGAGTGTAGAAATTTCTGATTAGCTCCTGACTTATTTTGAAGGTAGCGAAAGGTGATGAGTACCGTACTGTATTTATTTTGAAGTTTCCTCTAATGTAAGATT
Source organism: Phoebastria nigripes (assembly GCA_035582835.1). Lineage (NCBI taxonomy): Eukaryota > Metazoa > Chordata > Aves > Procellariiformes > Diomedeidae > Phoebastria > Phoebastria nigripes. The sequence goes on along the minus strand of JAYKAV010000057.1, from coordinate 5,078 downwards.
TTAAGTTTCCAGAGTGCCGTGAGTATCTAGTGTACAATCACAATCAATAAAACATACAGATGTATACCTCCCCGTTGACTCTCAGCAAGGTAATCACATCATGGAATTTAAGGCATCTAATTTAGCTATTTGGAGTCACCTACTGATTCTGTAAGAAACAAGGACTTCTTATTTTAGGTATTCTGCATCACACTGAAATGAAAAACTAGAAGTGGGTGATCAGAATAACCTCACTTGTTGGCTTGATTCAGCCAATTTTAAAAAGTCAGTGGCATACCACCAAAAGCATTCAATAATTAGCTTGCTTCGATCACACTTGCCCATTTCTGTAACAAAGCTTACTTTTTGAATTATCCTAATTGTGAAAATATATAAAAGTATCTGTGTTTTGTTTTTTTTTTTTTTTTTTTTTGGGAGCTCTTTTGGGTTTTAAAAGGGTAAAATCCAGTAAAACAGTCTTATATACATGTAAGCAACCTCTTCTTTAACACTTGTTTAACAATGAGAATTTTTTTTTTTTCCCTAAGAGTGCACAGCTCTTCTAAGTTTCTCCAGAGACAGGTGTCTGACTTGAGGACATGATGGATTGGTTTATTTCTGGTTTTAGGTGATAAGTTTCATGGTTTTTTTCTGAATAAAATTCTGATTCCACTGAAATCTCATGATTTCGGTCATTGATTTCACCTTCTGTGTTTAAAACATGTGTTGAGCTTTGCTCTCAGTCCGAGAGTAAATACTTCCAGTTAATTCCTCTGGGATCAAGATGGAGTTCAATATCTAATTCTTTCCGTGACATTAAAATATACTACTCAGACAATGGAGTTTTCATCAGCAAACCATAAAGAATTCAACTGAGCCACATGGGAATAAAAATGTTATTTTTTATTTTGGCACACACTGTACAATCAGTTCCACTATTTTTGTCACAGATACAGGAAAGAATCCCTGTATGGATACAAAATAAATCATCTCTATTAGGTAATCAAGATGGGGAGCTGATGCTGTTGCTTGTTTCAATCAATCCATGAAATGAAAGCGATTATAAACCACACCAGCACAATGTATCCCCATGAGCCTCTTGTAATTGGGATAATCATTTAATTGGCACATTCTGCTTCCATTGGGATGTGCCATTTAAGAGGGATCTAGTTTATTCTATAGTTACAGAGCTTGTTATATGATCTCCTCAGCTAATATTACTTGTATTGTAAGGAAAAATGAAAAAGATATATAGACTTTTCATCTTTATTTTGTCAACTGCATGAACTACAGGAGCTTTGGTTCTCACACTGAGCTGAGGAAAAAAAAAGACAATTATGCTGTTGGGAAGGAACATACATTTTTCCACTTCAGTAGCTGCACTCTTGTGCAGTACAATTGACATAGCTGTATGGCAGAGAGATGAGCAGGGAAGAAACACAAAGAAAGGGTAATATAAGACGGAAAATGACTGAAAAATAAGTAATTTAAGGTAAGTACTGATTCTTGTGCATATGTCTGCATTTATGTAGTTATTAAGAATATAAATTGAAATTTATGGAAATAGCAGAATCTATTTTAAGCATATTCCAATAATTATGTCAAAGGTATAGTATTAGATTAATTGTTCCTTTTCTCCTAGCAAGGTGGGTAAGGGGGTATTAGCATAAACAAACTCATGTCACTCATCAGCTTTCAAGCCCCAGTGAAGGGACAGGGACTTGTATAGCTAATGCAACTCCAGGTATTCAGATTGTCTTCCAAGAAGCTTCCCGTTGACAAAATAAAGTAACACACATGCATTTTCTGTTCTCTAGCTCACAGATTCATTGCAAAACTAAAAAAAAAAAAAAAAAATTAAAAAATTAAAAAAAAAAAAAAAAAAAAAAGGCAAACAAAACAAACAAAAAAATTTCTTCAAGTACTTTTCTTTCAAGGAAGATCTTTCATTATATTCCCAAAGGTATATCCTTCTACAAAACTGGGATAACTTACCATTCTATTTGTGATGGAAATAAATTACAGTTAACAAGGGCTGGAATTTGGCTTATACAAAAGGTAATTTACAAATAAGGGAAATAATCACACAGCTGTCTACATCTCCTTTATGGATAACTTTTCGTATTCCTTCGACTGTTTCATTTTTAATTAGTGTTTCTACACTTCTATTTTGACAAGTTAAAAGACGCCTTTTTCCAGGTGAGTTGGTGAGAATTCAAATTTTTTCATGAATTGGAAGAACTCTACAACTGTTTATTTTCTATGCAATCTGGATAACCTGTTTTCAGGAGTACTAATGGAAAATAGATTAGAGGGATTTTTGATAGGGCAAAATTTTAAAAAGAGGTTTATTTGAGTAAAAAAGTAAAAATGCAAATTTCAGCTCAAATGTAAGTTCAAATGAACTCTGGAAGAAACAGAAACTTGATAGAATTAATATAGTATTGCCAAACAGACTGTGAATTCCAGTTTGTGAAAGGGTAAGTGTATCTTATAAATACACTTTTGGTATATACATTTTAAGTTTACTTGCTAACGTTTTCCAATGAATTTCAGTCCCTAATTGTCCCTGAAGTCTATTACCAGGCTCTCACCAGAGCATCACCATGTCATTTGTGGCCACTGAGCTTCAGTGGCTCCCCATAAGCCAGACTGCTTGTTGCTTCCACTCTGAGGATATGCTGGTAAAGAATCTGTTTTCCCACACCTTCAGTAGCATCCTCTGCCCTGCCCACATTTTTAAGCCAAGAGGAAAAACATTCTACTTCACTTCTCAGTGTTGGATTCTACCTACATACCAGTCACCCAGAGGACTTCCACATTCCTTCTCCAATAGATAGAAAACCCATTATACGGATTTTGTATTGTAGCAGCCTAGGGCTTTAGGTGTCATGTTTATGTGGAGGTAGGTGATATCTTAGCAACATATCTTTAATGGACATTATTCACATGATTTTCACTTTCTTTGTCTAATTTGTTCTTAACTGCAGGGTACACCACAAGTCTCTTCTTTGTTGCCTTGATTGTCACTCTCACCTTCCCTCATTTCAGCTTCTCACTGCCACTTCCCATTTGGATACACTGCCTCTTGCTTTTTGCTTTGTTTTTCTTTCATTTAACTTGCTTCACTACACAGATGCTTTCCCAGCTATCAGTCATTTTGCCTGCTCCTGACATTCATTAGTAAAGAAAGCATATCTATGAAGGCCAGACTCTCACAATCTATGCAATCTAAAATTCCCAGTGCTTTAACAAGAATGTCATTTCAGAAATGTTGAATAGCAACACTGAAGTCAATAGCATCTATGTCTACTCAGTAGCTAAAAATCAAGCATTGGAGCTAGATTTATGAGAATAATACTGTGTATATGGCCTTGTAAAGAAAGAAACAAACAAGAAGACCAGAAAAATGTAAGATGAAAGCACAGAAAACCATCATTATTGTGTCAGCCTTCATTTCTTTCTCAAAGTTATGCTACATGTTTGTTTTCTAAATGTTTTTTTTCTGACTGTCTTTAATTTCAATCTTTAATTTTTCCAGGAGAATAATGACATCAGTTGCCATTTGGAGAAAGGTAGTTTGCTGCTACATTAAYAGCAATTTCAAAATTATTAAAAAAAAAAAGAAAAGTTGGATTGGTCACATGAAATGTTGGGCATCTTAGAGATAGTGAATACAAAATATTTTGTGACTTCATTAATATTAAAACAAGAAATAGTTTTTATTACTTAAATCAGATATACCAATATTTTATTAAATAATTACAAATAATTTATTTTTTAAGCTGGATATTATTCCATTTATGGTAAGTTCAGATTGACAGAAATTAAGTGGAGTCATGATGGTAAAAATACATCACATAAAAGACCTGATCAAATTGTGATAGAGCTACTAATTCAGCAATGATGTTCACGCTGATACTGGAAGGAACAATATCATTTCCTTTGTGTTTTTGCACCTGTTCCAAGGGTGCCCCACCCCCCCGCCTCCCTGAGCCGGAGGAGTGAGCTCCTGATGAGCAGCAGCTCTGACTCAGTGTGGGCGGGGACAGGAGGGACGGCTCACACACAAGAGCAGCACCCAGGAGCGCGGCAAACAGGACGTGGCGCGTCAGAAGGGTGTGGCACGGCAGTTTGCGCAGGCAGGGAGTGCAGGGAAGGCGAGCGGGCAGCGCGCAGTCCTCCTCCTGGCTCTAGAGGCCAACTCAACCAACTCAACTAGTGGTCATCGCCCTCCCAGAAGAGGACCTAGCTATGGTTTCTACTTGGCTGAAAGCCATCGCTAGAAGGAATGTGGCAACCCAGACGGAGCCCTCACACAAGCATACAGCTGTCCAGGTCTCCGGCTGCAGGGAGTGCCTGAGCCTGTCCCTTGTACCGGAGGGCAGCAGAGACAACCCCTGTGTGCGGTGTGACCAGGTGGATGATCTGCTCAGCCTGGTGGCAGAGCTGAGAGAGGAAGTGGAAAGGTTAAGGAGTRTCAGGGAGTGTGAGAGGGAGATAGATTGGTGGAGCCACACCCTGCCATCCCTGAGGCAAAGGCAGCCGATGGAGGCTCCACAAGAAGCAGAGGATCCCCGGCCCTCTTGCCACCAGGCAGAAAAAGGGGACCTAAGTGATGGGGGGGAATGGAAACAGATCCCTGCTCGGGGTGCCAGGCRAACCCCYGCCCGGYCTCCMTCACCTTCCCAGTTGCCCGTACACAACAGATATGGGTCCCCGGAACTTGAGGGCCAGGCAAATGAGGATGTAGATGAAGGTCCATCCAGGGGGTTGCCTAGGGTGAGGCAGTCAGCCCCACGCGTTATGACTGCCTCTGCTAAGAAAAAAAGGAGGGTAATTGTCATAGGCGATTCCCTTCTGAGGGGAACAGAGGGCCCCATATGCCGACCAGACCCATCCCACAGGGAAGTCTGCTGCCTCCCTGGGACCCGGGTTAGAGACATTACTAGGAAACTCCCTGGTCTGGTACGGCCYTCTGATTACTACCTGCTATTGGTTATACAGGCTAGCAGTGATGAGGTTGCAGAGAGAAGCCCAGAAGCAATCAAAAGGGACTTCAGGGCACTGGGGCGATTGGTTGAAGGATCAGGAGCACA
>JAYKAV010000067.1:2379801-2442761 GCA_035582835.1 Phoebastria nigripes | reverse complement strand
GGCAGGGATCGCACAGTGACTCCTCAGCAAAAACTGCAGCACTCAAGTGCTCTTCCACCACCATAGATGGAGGATAGAAAGAGATGCGCAGCGCCTTCACTACAGACACTCCAGCCCTTGGCCATGAGCCTCAAAGAAAGCTAGCTGAACACTTGCCACAAGCAGTAGAAGATGGGAACGGAACATGGCAGTACCTGAGCTCGGTGTGGGTCCTGGTGGTGATGGCGTGTGTGGAGGCTGCGTTGTACTGCCTGGCGAGGGGATTGTGGGTTTTGGTGTCGATGGACCTAGCACAAGAGAGAGCTAGAGGAGATCTGCACCAGCATGGGAGTTTTGTTCCAGGCAGCTGGCCCACCCTCCCAAACACCCAACACCGTGACCAGGGAGGCCCAGGGCAGGGATCGCACAGTGACTCCTCAGCAAAAACTGCAGCACTCAAGTGCTCTCCCACCAGCATAGCTGGGAGATAGAAAGAGACGCGTAGCCCCTTCACTACAGACACTCCATCCCGTGGTCGTGGGCCTTGGAGGAAGCAAAATGAACAGTTTCACCAAGCAGTAGAAGATGGGGATGGGACGCAGAGAAAGGAAAAGCAGAGTTTCTAGAGTGAGGGTGGGGCCACCTTTTCCCCGTGTCCCACAGGGCACACCTACATCCCTGGCATGCTCATGGCCAGGTGAGGATGGCCAACCAAGGGGAAGCGCATGAGCTGAGTGCCTAGCACAGCCAGTAAAAAACATGGATGGGAGACAACAGTACCTGTGCTTGTCCCGGGTGCTGGTGACGTTGTTGTATGTGGAGGCCGCGTCGAGGTSTCTGGCAAAGGGGCCGAGGTTGTAGGAGCTGCTGGATCTACAGTGAAACAGAGGTGGAGAAGATGTGTTTCATAATGGGGATTTCTTCCCAAATGGGGATGTTGCACCCTTCCCAAACACCCCCACACCAAGGCAAAAGGAGCGCAGGACAGGAATTCCATGGTATCCCTGTCACAAAGAGTCTCTTCACCCAAGGGCTGGCCCACCAGAGCGGTTAGGTGACACACGGAGAAACCTCCACCACAGCTGCCCCATTCCTTGAATCTGCAGATCAACAGAACACTTACCACAGACAGAGCCAGCACTCCAGTCTCCCAGAGCAATGCCTGCCTCAGCACAGGCTGCGGCATAGGCCCCCAGGTCATTGCAGAGCTGCTCCGTGCTGCCACCCGTGGCACACTGGTCATAGACACAGCTCTCAAAGTACGTCTTGGGCGGCAGAACCGCATGGCATGGCTGGAATGGGCCACCGAGTTGCGTGAGGATTGCACACTGCTTGTTAGCTGCCTCCTCCTTGGAGGGGGAGCAGGACACAGGCGGGCTGATGGCTGGGTCACACCTACAAAGCAGACAGACAGCCCTGAGCCCACAGCAGCCTGCGGACCCGAGCCACGCCGTTTCCTGACCTCCTCCCCAGCCAAAACCTCAGCCTCTGGAGTCCAGATCTCTCGCTAAGACAAGGCACCCACGGCTGCCACTTGCAAGGGTGGGCAACACGGCCCACAGTCACCATTCCCCTCCGTGGCATCAGGTAGGCAGAAACAAATGGCCGAGGCAGTTGCAATCGCAACAGCTTGGGAAAAGCATCATGCCAAGGCCCCGGCCCACTCTCTCTGGGGTCAGGAACAGTGAGATGCAGCGTGTGGAGTGGGATGGCAGGGCCCTGCACAGAGGTCACCGAGGACCCCAGAGCAGAGCGCCTATGGGGAGAGAGCACCGTGCACCCTGACCGCATGGAGGGGCCTGGACACTGCCACAAGCAAGCCGGCCTTGAGGGGAAAGGGGAACGGCCACAYGTCTAGCACCCAGTTGCAGACAGGACGTCCCACTGGTGGGTGGAGCAGAGAGGTGAGCCGCAAGGGCGATATGTCTGCTGCTGTGGAGCCTCTATGTGCTCTCACACGCATTCCCACAACTGCCTGCCTCCTCTCCCTTGCCCCATGCCTGCCATTACCAGCCCTCCCTCCTTGTGCCCCTCACAGCTCCCCTCTCCCACGCTCCCTTTTGTCTGTCATCTACGCGACAGAACAAGGACTCACGGCCATTCATCATCCGGCACCATCCAGCTGGCTCCGAAGTCATTGAAGTCGGGCACGACAACCCCATCGGGTCGCATGAAGTCGTCCTGCTGGCTCCCGGTGTACGTCCCACACAGCCCACACARCTTGCCCTTGTGCTTCTCAGACACCTTCACTAGGAGCTCATGGTCCCCATTGAACTGCAGCTGCAGGCCCAGCTTGGTAGAAACCCGCACGTGGGAGCCACTCAGGGAAATGGTCACACCRGGGGCAGGARAAGCAGGCAGGGAGGCCAGAGCACTGTTGATCTGAATAAGGGGCAGAGAGGGAGACAGAAGCATAAAGAGATGCCCTCCACTGAGAGGTCGCTGTTCTTCACTGCGATGGTGCCAGGGCCCAGTGAGTCAGAAGCACCGATGGCATGAGAAACCCTGCCCAGGCCTACGAGAACAGCAGCGACTCTACATACGGCGCACCGAAAGCTCAGGAAAACAAGCCGAAAATCTGTTGCTGCGCGAGCAGCCATATCTGCCGCGCTCAGAGCCTCGCCGTACTCTTCTGTGAGCACGCCAGCAGGCTCAGGAAATATCAAGCTCTTCTTGGGGACAGAGTGGTACTTAATGGTGCCTAGGGCATCTGTTGTTCCCAGGTGTAAAAATGAGAGGCTTACGTAGACCGCCTTGTTCTCGCGCAGTGCAATGTGGAGGCCTTCCATGGATAGTGCCACAGAGTTCAGAGCTGTCCAGCTCCGGCTGCCACGATGTTTGTTGCGGGTGGTGACACTGAACCCAACGGAGGAGTTGTCACAGCCGGTCACCACCGTGTAGTTGCAGGAGCCCTGGAAGTGGTGAAGCTTCCCATCGAAGGTGCTGTAATGCGGGTCGCCGTAGATGTGGCAGAGAGCAGTGCTGGCTGGGTAACAGCCCCTCTGGCCGTTCTGGATCTTGCAGACCTCGTCCTCACCACAGGACAACGCAGAGCAAACCATCTGGCCGTTGCCTTCACACCGGCACTGGCGAGTGCAGTTCTCGCTCACAGAGTACTCGCCTTCCTGCAGGCAGAGAAACACCGAGCGTCAGCCTATCAGGCAGGCAAGCAGAGGCAAGGGAGTGCCCTGGGAGGGGTGCAAGCCAGGGCAGGGTTTTCACTCACACTGTAGTAGTTGCCCTCAAAGAGGCAGCCACAGTGGGCCTCGGGCACACAGGTGTCTCCGCTGAGGAGGAAGCCAGAGGTACACGCACAGCCCTCCGTGCAGGGCTTGGAGCAGTTCTGCGGGGCTTGCCGGTCAACACAGGTGGCAGGACAGCCGGTCATGCAAGGGTCATAGTAGCTGTTGGCGGGGCACAGCAGGGCTGCAATGGGAAGGGGACAATTAGGACCAGCAAGCCTTCAAGGAAGGACGACCTTCTGGGAAGGGGAAGACCAAAGACTTGCTTTGGCCAGAGGCTCTGGGCACAGGGAACGGCACATTTCCCTTCTGGCAACTGCAAGGCAGGTACTCACAGCAGAAGGTGGCATTCCTCCAGGGAAGAAGAGTCACGCCGGCTGCCTGGCATGCGTCAGCGTAGGCCTCCAGAGTAGCACACAGGACCTCCTGGCCACCGTTCAGGGCACAAAGGTCATAGAAGCAGGTCTCAAAGTAGCTCTGGGGGTTGATCACAGCATGGCACCTCTCAAAAGAGCCAGGCCTGGCAGTCAGCATGCCACAGAACTGGTCCGATCGGTAGAGCTTCTCCTCTTCTGCACTGCAGGGTGGGGAGGGGAGGGGGACACCGCAAGAGGAGTCATCGTCTGGGACCTGCCAGCTCTCCCCCAGCGCATTGGAGTCTGCGGCTTGCTGCCCGTTGGGCATCATGTAATCGTCCTCTCTCCGGTTGTTGAAGTTCCCGCACATGCCACAGGTCAGGTTGAAGTAGGTGGTGGGCACCTTCACCTCCACCGAGTGGTCAGTGTCGTAGGACACTCTGAGGTTGAAGTCTGTCTCCAGGACGATGTAGCGGCCGCTCCTGCTCACCGTGATGGCACCTCCCGCTGCGCTCACTGGTAAGGTCTGGCGCACATCGTTCACCTAGGGCAGACACACCGCAATGGGCCCTGGTCTTGTCCCTGGCCTCCCCGTGGTCTCCTGCCCTAGGGAAATCAGCTGCCAGGCCAGGCATGGGAAACCGGTRCCCACGATGCCCTCACACCCAGGCGCCCCAGTGGCTTGCAGAGCCATGTCTGTGCTCTGCGCTCTGCAGGGGCCTCTGTACAACACGGGCCACGTTCCCCATTTGCCTCTTCCTCCTCCAACCCCTCCGGAAAGGGAAAACAAAGCAACCCAGTGGCTTCAGGGGAACCCACCCGGGCCTGGGACAATGGACATGTCTGGTACATGCCAGGCCCTGCCAAGAAAAGCCAGCCCTGCCTTGCAGCCGCGCCACGCTCGTGCCAGCCCCACCGCCTACCAGCACTTGGCCCTTCTCCTTCTTGACAATGGCAATGCGCTCTCCGTACACCTCAACCAGGACTTCACGCACATAGGACACTCTGGTGTTCCCACGATGCTCATTCTTGGCCTCAACATTGAAGTAGGGCAGGGAGGTGGTGTTGGAGCACACTTTGGCCAGGGTGTAGGTGCAGTTGCCCATGAAGTCGTGCGTCACCTTGTCAAAGGTGGTGTAGTGAGGGTCACCGTGGACGTGGCAGACGCCGTAGGAATGTTCGAGGCACCCAGGTTTCCCATCCTGCACCCCGCAGTACTGGCCCGCAGGGCACGAGGCGTTGGAGCACTGGACTTTGCTTCCCCGCGCGGGACACGTGCACTTTGAGGAGCAGGTGTTGTCYGTCCAGAACTCCGAGCCCACGGGGTAGTGCTGCCCATTGTGCCAGCACCCGCACTGCTGGCTGGGCACGCATCGGTCATTGTAGAGCAGGTACCCGCTGTCGCACACACAGCCCTCCACGCACGGCAGGGGGCAATTGTACGGTGCTATTGGATCAACACAGGTGGCAGGGCAGGCTGCAGCACAGGGCTCGTAGTGACTGTTGGCAGAGCAGGCTAGTGCTGTGTAATAAAAGATAAACCTGTGTATTAATCTTTTTTAGCTACTGAAGTATTGGGGTTTGTTTTGAAATATTTGGGGACATCCTGGAGTTGTAAGGCAGTTTGATGCATGCCTTTGCAGTCTTACCACCCTTTAATTTCTTTTGAGGTTTGGGCTATTTAAAGTTTTACTCATGGAGAGAATTTCCTAGGAAACCTCTTATTGCTGAAGATGATTGCTTTGAATTCTTGCATTGGGCTGAGGATATTGGTGTCATGTTAGTTATTTGTCTTAGACATGTGCCATATTTAGATTATATTCCTGATATTTAATTCTAATCATATTGTAGCTTCTTAATTCATATTTTTTCACTTCACTAAAGTCTTTAATGTTTGTTAAATAATCAGGATGTACAAGTGCTCTATTCTATTTTTAGATCTTGTTACATACACAACATGTAGATACCCAAGCTAATTAGAGGTTTTAAACACTGACATTTTCAGGTGAGAAGATGCCAGAACTGAAGTTTCCTGAACAATCTTTTTTCAGCTTCTATATGTTTATGTGATGCGGTTCAGTTTTTAATGATATATTTTTTCACTCTATTTTTAGCCTGCTTTCCTAAGGAGACAGAGATCACATGATTACATTGTACATTTCTCTGCTCATCCTCCCACTTACTGAATTTGACCCAGCTGACTTATTGGAAATAAGTTGGTGAGGTTGGTAGTGGACAAAAATACATTCAGGTCCATTAAATGAAGTAGGCGCAAGGCAAAGAGGAGAGATCCTGCAAGCTCCTTCAGCAGAAAGAACTGCTACAGAGAGGGCTCACTCTTGCTTAGAAACCATAGAATCTGTGTGAGAGAAAACCTCAGTAAAGTCCCCAGCAGAGAAAATGCTCCAGCTAGAGACTGCAGTCAAATATGAAACAGAAGTCAGAAAGAAATCAGGCTTCAGTCATTCCAGTGTTTACAGACAAACTTTAGTTTGTTTCCCCATCTCCTTCAGCGCAGAAGGCACATAGGGCAATGGATCGCTATCTCATGTTCTTTGCATTGCTTCTGGTGGGAGCAGATCTGTTCAGGACTTTCAGACAGGATTTAAATCCTGTGCTAAAGATAACATCGTTGTTTTTTTCTATAATATATGCCTGAATGCTTGAGAAATATTCTTTATTTAATCTTTACCAACATTCACAGAAGAAAGGTCATTATTCCCATTTAATCTCCAGCACAGACTTCTGTCTATTACTTCAATACTTGACACCTTTTGTCTTGTGCCTCTGTGTGTATCTGTCTCTTCCCCACCCTCGCTACCTTCTCCACTTCCATTAGTGTGGTTACAATATCTCCATTGCACAGGCTTCTTACTTCAGTCCTGGCCTTTAATTCCAGGCTGCCTGCCTGTGTCGCCTCCTCTCCCATTTGAAACCATGAATCACTATGCCTGTACAGGGCACTCTGGTGCTTTCCTCCACATCCATAGGGATGAATGGCCAGCACTCCCTCCTCTCTTATACATATGGGAGTTTGTGCCACTGATAGTGTTTCCAATACTCTCCTTCTCCCTTTATCCCAGATCTCCTGCTTAGCTCATCAGATGTGTTCCTCCTTCATCCTGCTCTCTTTGCACTGCTACAAACTGAGTTTCAGACACCTTCTCTGTTGGATTTCAGGTTTATTCCTCCCATCAGCTCTGATTTCATTATTCCTGCAAAAGCAACAAGCTCTGACCCCTGGACCAGCTGCCTAGTCTGTGCTTGGCTCTTTGCCTAGCCAGTTTCAACCTGTCCTTCCTCTTTTCCATAGACTTCCAAGCAAATTCTCATTTTCCTTTCTAGCTCCTACTTGCTTTCTCTAAATCCAGGGTCTTCCATTTAGCCTATTCATTATTCTTCTCCAGTTCCTAGTCAAAGCTCTTTTCTCACTGTCCCAGACTGCCTGGATTCCTTATCCCCATCTGCAGCTCTGCCTTTCATCTGCTCTGGCTCATGTCCCTTCTATGTTCATATAAGGTATCCACCTTGATGTGTTTTTGCTGAGGTTGCTGCAGGAGGAAAAGACACAGCTTCCCTTCTGTTAACTGGGTGCCTGGCCACCCTGCAGGGTAGAGAGGCTGGGAGCATAGGAGAAGGCAGCTCAGGCTCTCAGCAGGGAGGGTGGGTAAGACTCTTACATGTCTATTAAGCATATGCAAAATGAGATTTTTTTTCTCAAAGTCATTTAAGTTTAGGCATAGCTTCTTCAGAAGGTAAAAAATGCTCTAAGCCAAATGTCCCTGACACACTTAATACCCCTGAACAAAAATATAGGGACACTGAAGGAATTCAAAGGAAAAGCCTCCAACTCTATTTTAAGATGGAGTAGACTGTATTTTCTCCTTTCATCTGAAGCAGCTTAACTATTTTCACTAGAATCTTCCCAAAGGAATCAAACTGAGGACTATATGTAACCCTGCAATCTTTAGCCTGATCAGTCAAGATTCACAATGTCATATGAATTCAAAACAGTGTCTTGTAATGCTCTGTCTTCAGGAAGTCCTAATTATATCCTCCTGACAAATGGTAATTTCCAGTAATCTTTGATACATACGGCAGAAGGTTGCATTTCTCCACAGTGTCAGCTGGACTCCTGCAGCTTGGCACACGTCTGCATAAGCCTGCAGGTTTTGACAGAGGGCTGCATTGTTCAAATGAAGTTCACAGAGATCATACTGGCAGGCTTCAGAATAACTTTGTGGATCAACTACTGAGTGGCAATTCTGGAATGGACCATTGGGATCTGTGATCAGACCACAGTATTTATTGCTTTGGATCATATGTTTTTCATCAGCAGTGCAATTTGGAGTATGGCCATCATCTGGCAAGCACCTAGTGTGGAAAAAAAAAAAGATTTGGAAAAATTCACTGATGAATTTTGGATGCACTAGCACCTAAGATGTTTTTCAAATTACATCTAACAGAACTACAGGGCTGTCCCCAGGCTAAACATGACATATTTTAAAGCTCCACATTTCAAACACTTAGGATAGAAATTCAGATTTTAATAAGATCTCAACTTTATAACCTTTGAGAGGCCTGGAAGAAACCCAAATATTTCTTTTGGCTTTCTTTTAAGTCAAGCTTTCTACATGGAAGATAGCTAGGAAGGGCAAACAAAAAGTAAAAGCATTTGAAGTTAAGCCTGTACTATCAYTAAATAATATATTGTGAAATTATAAAATAAATAGTGAAGTATCTCAGAAGGGTTCGAACAAGATCTTCAAGTATTAGCATTAATATACTATAACAATAACTGAAATCTTAGTGGGCATCTGCAGTGTTTCATTCAAATTTTCTCTTTTCACAGTTAAATTTGCCATGAAACTTTACCCAGATAGATAAAGTAACTACACTGACAAGAATATATTTTATCCTATGTGCCTGACATTTTTGGCCCACATAAAAGAGTTGTTTAAAACACTGGTCATTGTATAACCAACAGCTAAGGCCTAACATCCCGGCTGGAGTCCTACCTGGAGTCATTGTAAACCTGCCAACTGTTGCCAAGGCTGGCTGAGTTTGTTTCCATCTCTCCATCTGGGTTAAGAAAGTCATCTGCTTTGTGCCCATTATAATTTCCACATATTCCACAGACTTTCGACATATAGGTACTGGGAAGAGTGATTTCTGCTCTGTGATTTCCATCAAACTTGACATTCAGCCCAAAGTCAGTAGTAACCACAACATACTGCCCACTGAAGGAAATACTGACACCCTGCGCCAAGATCAGAGGGAGCACGTGGCTGACTCCATCAAGCTGCAGGCACAGAGAAGGACAATCGTTACAATCACTTTAAAAGAAGTGGTTTTAATGGTGACCCTCTTAGATCACATCCCTATATTGACCATAGGACTTGCACAGTGAGCAGTAAGAACTCACATTATGTTAAGTATTATTTAGTATGAATGTTGTATATGGGCACATAATCTAGGGCCTTGAGGCCGTAATACGTAGCTACGTAGCTTCCAAGTGCAGCCAAAGTGAGGTTGATGAACCAGACCCAGCTGGCAAAAGTCCAAGACGTAGCATGGTCTGTCAGCAGTAACTGCTTACAGACCTATCTTTTATTTTGGATCAAATAAGATTAAAAAAATGTAGTTAGAATGGATTCCTAGAAAATTTTCAGGATTGGACAAATCTTGAAAAAGCTTCTTTTTGTTTATTTCCCTCTGTCTTTTAATTTTCACATTTGAAATGCCAGACAATAGAAAGTAAGTGTCCAAGTAAAATTTTCCATTTATTTAAAATTTACTAAAATTAGTATCTACTTTGAACATTTGTTTTTATTACATATGTAAGAAAGTTTGGTTTACTTAGAAACATCTATGTAATAAAAACAGTAAGTACAGGGGAAAGGTATAAAATTGAAGCTGTTGCACAAATGTGGATATACGAGTTCACTATGTTTCTAAGATCAGATGGGAAAGGTCTTGGTGTACATTTAAACTTTTATCTCCTGTCACATAAATCACTGTACTATTTTCTCGTAAGAAGGGTGGTAATGAAGTAAGGTGACCTATTCATTTATTGGGGGTTTGAATCAAACATGTCTGCTGTCTTGGCCCTTTATGGAAAGGAGCCACAAAGAAGCCTTAAAATACAATAGCTGGCCAAGTGACACAATCAGTGTGAGGAGAGTCATCAGATCGTCACTCTAGGACTCTCTCATCTGGCCCTGCTTTATGGCAAATGCCAGGTGTTAAGTGAAGTTAGCAGTGATGTGGAATAACTAGAAATCAGGGATGAGCATGCAGCTTTACAGGCTATCACACAGGATTGGGAAATAACCACCAGCATRGACTTGGTTAATGCAGGGCCTTTTTATTCCCTGATGCAGACCAAGCTTGAGCATGGGGGGCAAGCTAGAAAGGTAGGCTAGCCCACCAACCCCATCTGGAGTGTCAGCTCTAATCCCACCTTTTAGCAACACAGCACAAAATTTTAGCCTATGTTTTCAGTCCTGAAATTCCAATGTTTAAGAACTCCACACTACTCCTACTCCTAAATATCTGACTGCCCTCTAAATATTACTGTATGTATGCTGGAAATTTGTAGCCATTATGCAAGAATTTCTTCATTCACACTGTGAGTTACTGATGATAGATAGTGGGCTCCAACCTTACCTTAACAACTCTGTTTTTACCCAGATTGATCCTGTAGCCATGCACATCGATGTCCACATATTGGACATAGGACACGTGAGTGTTGCTTCCCCTGTGCTCATTGGCTGCTTCCACATTGAAATAGGGCAGTGAGCTGTTGCTTTTACACAGCTTGGAGAGGGTGTAGGTGCAGGTGCCCATGAAATCATGACGCTGCTTGTCGAATGTGTAATAGTGAGGATCCCCATGTATATTGCAGGTTGCTTCTGGAGACAGGAAGAAGGAATATGTTCTCATTAACATATGGATACATCCAGAAAAGCCACCTCATTGTGCAGTGGGAAAACACAATCATCCCCATTTTATAGACTACATATGGAAGAATTGAAACAGAAAAGGCAGATTTATATGGCATAAGGCAATGCCATAGAGAGATACCCAAAGAAATTAACTGAAGCAAATAAGTAGCACTGGTAGTAAAAATTTTACAACCCATTGACTAGCATATGTGATTGGCTAAAATTACCTGTCACTGGAGGTGGTGTAGGTTCTGTTGGTGTAGGTGTTGGTGGTACAGGGGTAGGGACAGCTTCTGTTAGTAGAAAAGAAAAGGCAATACAATGAGTTATAACATTACAGGGTGAACACTACTTATACACCAAGATACTTGAATTTCCACTTATTCTTCACCAGCATAAAGTCAGAAGTTTTTCATTGAAGCAAGTGGAACTGCTTATATTTAAAAACAAGGATGTGTGGGTCTTTTGAGCGCTTAGGAAAGCTTGTCTGATTGTTAGCTTGGTGACAGTGACTGAGCTTGTGCCAGCATGCTTCTCTGGAGCTGGAAGTGTATTTACAACTGGATATGTGACTCCCTTTGGTGTGTATGTTAAGGCATGAAGGTCATATTGTCTGCAAGTGTTGGCAGGTCTGGGAGTGAGTAGCCTGCCAGCAGATGCCATATAGCAGAAACAAATAACTCCCAGGGCACTGGTGGTTTGTAAACAGAGAGTTTTGTTGTTTCTTCAAAATTATATTTATTTCTTAGGAATGTGACAACTGTAAGAGCTTTCTACCGATAGACACAATGAACAGTCATGTTGTGGAGTCTTCCCTCCTGCCTGCTTCTGCTTGCTAACAAATATTAGCAACTTCTCCATCTATTCTTTATCCATCACAAAGATATCTTCTAAAAGAAGTGGTCCTCTTGGTGTACTTGTATGTGTGAGCTAGCAACACCAGGGTGAGTATTCTTTTGATGTCATGTTCATTCACCTGGTGACATGCAAATGAGTGATGGATCTGAATCTCTGGAAGTACAACAGACCGACTAAAACCTTCAGAGCACGCACGCATTCAATCCTGCCCCTTTGCAGAACAAAGAACAACTCTCCTTATTCAGACCAACTCTTATTGCACCCTTGTGAGCCCTCCACTGTGCATTGAGTGTGTGGTAACAGCGTACAAGGAAATAACCAAGTGATGAATTGATTCATGGAGAACAATGCTTTCCAACCTACTTATAGATGCATTATAGGTATATAATCATCCAAATGAAATCACAAGTAAGGAAGGCAGTTGGTCTTCTGTATTACTGACACTGCTAACGACATTATTTACAGGGATTAAGTTGTAGTGTAGAAAACAAGTCATACAAGAACAAGTTAGAGATTTTTGAATAATGATGCAGTAACTACATACTATGATGGTACTGCTTTTGTGCTAGCCATGTGATTCAAACTCAGCTGGATGTGGGGGTTTTGCAAGACTTACGATTATATTTTAGAAGAAGCCAATAGACTTCACATAACTTGAAGTTTAGTGTATACTGATAAATCTCTGCACAAAATGATCCCATTCACTTAATGAGCTCTAACTTCAAAGCTGAAGATATTTTGTAATAACCTGCCTGCAAAATGGGATCAGCTCCTTTGCATGCACTGGTTTCTTGTACACCTGTTTCTTATATGCCCATTTCTTCACATCCAGCTCCCTACTCCAGTGTAAAGGCAGTTTTTGCATATCTAGCCCAGAATTGCTCTTTTTGCTCTTTCAACATTGGTGAAAAATTACAGGAATCCTGATAATAGCTGTATTCCCACACTGGATACTTCCCAACAAGCTTTAAGTTAACTTTATTGTAGAGCTGAGGAAAAAAACAGAAGAAAACCTCTTCCTAAGATTATTGTCCTTTGAGATCTAAGGTGAAGAAGTTCTGCAAATGACAATATGAATATCAAACATCATAACCTAAAGACTGCTTGCTAAAGTTGCCTTGGAAGCTAATTTTTCATGTGACAAATGGACATATATTTAGTTTTTCATGAGTTTGATTAAAACGTCTATTCAATCAAACATTCTTGTAGAAATAAAAAGGTTGGGAGGACTTTGACTTTTACCAGACCTTATAATTCACTTAAGTTTCGTCATATTAGTAGCCATACAGTTGAACAGAGAGAGGAGCACTTTTCTCTTATCTCTTGGAGTTACGTTAGTGCACCATCCAGTGGCTGAATCATGTGCTAATACGCCTGGGAAAATTGACTCTCCCTAGCCCTCAAAAAAAAAAAAAGGCCCCAAGTGTTCTTCACAGAATTTTAAAGAAAATTATATGTTCTGAGGGTGTGGACCTGGATGGAAATCTTTGTTCTGGCTAGTGTAAATTTGAAACATTTTATTTTCATTATATGAGTAGTATTTCACAGAGTGAGGCCTATTAAGACCTAACAACAATTTCTATATGGTTTTCAGCAAGTTTCTTGTTCAATTCACATTTTCTAAGTATTGCATGCTTGTCAGTAAAGATGGGATGAAACTGTAATTCACTTCCAGATCCTAGTCATCCACAGCTTGTGCCAGTCTTGTCTGATTTGTTACAGGGTCCGGGATCAAGCTCAAATTGCTGATACATAGTCAGAGCTGGTAGTGCAACTCAGCTTTATTGACTCACCGTTATTTCTTTTTGTGACATATGGCAGTGCTGTGTATTTGCTGAGCTCATATGCTGTAAAATGCTGATTAGAGCACTTAATCTGGAATCCAAGACCAATGTGCATAGCCTTGGCTGGGTTTAGAGATGCACTTCAGACTTAAAGTGAAGGTAAAGTTTGCTTGACCTTGTGAAAATGGTCACATTTACAGAGAAGGGGATAGCTTATTCTGAACGTTTGAGGTGGTGAGGAAAGATTTAGGAAGAAACTACAACAAAACAGATAACATTCAAAGGAAGCAAGCTGTAAAGTTTTTGCCATTTCTCTTTTGTGGTTCGAAGTTATGAGGAGTTGCTATATTGTATATGGAATTGAGTAATGGTCACCAGCTTAAACRGAGATGAGGAAGGAGTATACACTAAGGTGCAAACACAGACTTACCACAGGATCCATCCCTTACTCTCACATTGTCCAGTGCTGTATCCCCATACTCTGTCAGTCCTCGGACAGCCTCAAAAATTACCTAGGCAGGACGCAAAGTGAATCACTGCATCAGAGTTTTTTACGCAAATATGAGACCATTTCCCTTAGCATGTTTTCAAAATATTCTTTCTGGTCTATCTCTAATGACACCAAGTAAGCTGAGGCTATAAAAGTTTTCCTAGCTTCCCTCAGAAGCCTAAAATATATATTCTGTAATAAGGTAAGGACTTCAAGAAACATTATCCTCTATTTTGCTGACTGATAAATGATTTACTAGAATTAGTTGTCTGGATTCTACAGAGGAGTCCAATGTAGACAGCATCCCAAAGTTCAAACCTTAACTCACAGCAGATAAACCTGCTTTAATTAAGGCACCTTAAGCCCTTGACTTCGTGATAAAATGAAGGAGGGAAGGAAGGAAAAAAAGAGAAAACTAAATATATTTTATCCCCTAACAGCACCMGTAAAACTCGGGTTTGTTTGTTTCTTCTCTTAGTTCATTGGCACAGAGCATGAGGCCATTATATTTACAAAATATAAACCAAGCAAATCTTGGTTATATTTTCTAGCTTACATGCAGCCTGCAAGAGGAGAACAAATGCTGACACTGTACAAATAAATTTATTCTGAAAATATATTACCTTTATCTTTCTCTGTGCTGGAAAAGTATGAGTGATGGCACCGTAGTTCCACAAGGAACTCTGGTTTCCCTTCCGACTCCACACCACAGACTCCCCTGTGCTGTCTTGGATAAGCACTCTCAGCTCATTCATGTCTTCTGACCCAAACATATAGTACCAGAAGTCTATGCATATTTTTTCAGAAACTACAGTATCTGGGCTCTCAAGCCTGTTAGTGTCAAATGGGATCAGATTACTTGCTTCTTGGTAGATGAAATAGCCTTCTGCATAGGGAAAAAAATGAAAATATGGTTGAGTCTTTGTAACTTCTTAGGTGTCATTTAAAACTGAAGTACAACCCAACTCTGGAAGAAATCAAGGGCATCATTAGCAGTGCAAAGAAGCAAAGTAGAGGGTGTTTGGAATTTACATTGCAATGGTTAGCACCATGTAGTTATCCAAACTAGAATGTGAGCTGGAGAGCAAAACAAATATATCCCATCTCACATGAACAGTTATTTTGGGATCACAAATAAAGACGTAGGCCTCTTTCAAGGGACAGCACCTCCAGACACTGATCCATGTTCAGTTTCCTCTTTTCTCAAAGGAAAATAATRCAATCTGCTATACACCTTCTCTTGCGGAATATATTTTTTTCTAAAGATTATGGTCTTAAGATGAGCAAATCCCTAGCACAAGGAAAATTCCAACCTGTCAGCATTTGGTTTTGTCTCAAAATGTAAGGGATAGAAAACAATGCAGATATTTCCATCAAAATATTTAGGTTTGACATTATGAAAAGGAAGGAAACTTTTCAAAATTCAGAAACACACAGTATTTCTTTTAGGATTTGAAATGCTTTAGTCTGAATTGGTTCAATCTGAGATCACATTTTGCTTTACTAGGGCTGAAGTTTTTTGCTTCCCATGGGCTAAGATCAAAGCTACATTTCCCCAGTGCAGTTAAAGTCAAGTCTCTCCCATCTGACTATGGAAAAGAATCAAAAAGAAATGAATGACCATTTCTATACGGTAAAGTATGGCTCCACACATAGCATCTAACATTCAGTCATATGTTTTAGTTGGCAATAAAATGTAAGTCATGGTTAAAGTTATATGTGTCAATTCAAAAAGCAAAACATTATCATTTGTGTGAATCCAAATTAAAAATATTTCATTTCTTCTTTCAACAGGCAATTTTAATTGTTATTATCAAAATACCAAAAATGCAGAAAATTATTTAGCAAAAATCCCAACTAATAACTGTTCTAATCCACTTACTGAGTCTGACAGTACCTGACCTTTCAGTCTTGGGATAATTACAGAAAGCAGTGTGACTGCAGACTGATCCCCCATAAATGGATCTGCTAGTGCAAGGATAGCAGTTCAAACAGAGAGAGATGGAGCCATACTAAGCACTCGTTTGATGATATGACCGTGTTAGGYCCCAGTTTTTCAATCACATGTAGCTAGGACAAGCTTTTTAAAGATATTCTTTAATTTCAGACTTGATCTTCTAACACTTTGCTAGCGTGAACATTATCTAGTGCCAGTACAAGACTTCTTTTGAATAATGATCTGTTGCACGTCACTGCATTTTCTATGAGGCCTTAAGCATGACATAATTAGCTTTCTTCTACTTCCATGCACTGATAAAGATTTCCAACCCATGATGGGGCAACCCAGTTTAATTTACTCATAATTGACATTGTGAAAAGTCAAAGACAGGTGTCAGCATGAAACGAAACTGACACATTTCAAAGGGCTTCATGAATCTCTTTTCTCTTTCAAAGAAAGATTAAAGGTAGTCAAGCTATCTTCAAAAGGAAATCAATAATGCCACAACCAAGCACTTACTTCCATCAGGATAGTCTCCATCAGGACCTGTTCCATCAGTCGGAGTGTGATGCTTGGTTCGTATCCACATTCCCTGGTTGACATTACAAGGTTGGGTCCAGTCACAAAATGGTCTTGAGTTGTTGTTAAAATCACATCTGGTGAGGTAAGCTGAAATACAACACATTAAAGTAGGAAGAGGAGCTAGTATGTTCAAAATCTGCCTTGGATGTTAACAGCACTAATGACATGCAGTTACCTGTTTCAGGATCCCATGTTCTCAAGCCACCAGTTGGTCTTTTCTTGATCCTGCCAAGAAAAACAACACAGTGAAGCCCTTGTGTAATTAGTGACTCAAAAACTGTTTAAGAAATAATGTTGGGACCCAACATATGTCTTTGGGTGTTTCACTGAATAACGGAATAGACCCAGGGTTTCATCCATGTCTGACTCTTTCTCTTCCCGTATGTACTTACTCCTTCATGATAAAGGTCCGAGAGTGAGTCAAAGGTGGAATATGTTCACTTCATCTAGTGTATCCCACTGAACTGAAAGGAGACCAGATCTCCTAGGTACAGGGAGCTACGGAAGGGATAGATGGATGCAGCTCAGCTCAGACAATACCAGGATAATAGCTATTCACTTGCTTATGGCATTGTCATCCCCATTGTTGCAAAGTGAAGCGTGTAAATGCCAGTAAACTAGTGTACCGTGTAACTCTGTTATTTGTCATCTCATTCAGCTCTTTTAATTTACCCTGAAAATGCTGCAGAACAAAAGCAGTTACAAATGCATAGTCCTTGTGGTGCTACAAAGTCCTGCAGAGATGAGTTGACACAAGACCAAAATCCCACCACAGATCACAGCATAAATGGCTCTGTTCTTCGGGAGTTTTGCATAGGGAAGGGATTTCCAGGACTGCAAGGTTACAACGGTAGTTCTTGACATACTCTGACAGTGGTCCACAGTCTTAGGAGGCAGGGTTCAGTTCCAGCCTCTGTGGTGCCCCCTCCTTAATTATCCTTATTGTACTTGACACAGTATAGAGAATCTGTCCTTAAGTGAATGCATCGCACTGAGTGTCCCCACTGCCCCTCAAAATCTAAGCAATGATGACATTCAGAGAAACTAGGGAGATTAGGAGCAAATATCACACAATCAATTCATCAATGAAATGCAGCAAGAAACTGGAAAACAGACTGAGCTAAAGCTAAGGAGGAAAGAGAATATGTGAAGACAGATAAGGTAAGAAAATTTTCTTCACTGTTCCTTCCTGGATTTCTTCTTCCATGAGAAAGGGAAAGCTGTGACAAGTTGCCACTTGGTCTCCATTCAGTGCTATCTTTAAATTGTTACACATCAGGCAAGTCCTAAGGCAAAGGTTACTGTAGGTATATTCAGAGTCAAAAGTGTTTTATAAGTACTGCGGTTATCTTGTCAAGATCTTTCCTCTTCAGATGTGCCATTAGAAATCCACGTGTTACAGGTTTCTCTCACACACAGGAGCCAGTGCAGAATTAGGCAACAACAAAATTCAATTATTTCTTCTTTTTAAAAATGACATGGTTCAATTGTACAACACTCCACATTTAAAAAGTGAAGAAACATTCCACATTTAAAAAGTGAAGAAAGGATATTTATCATTAACAGCTAAGCTTCCTGAATTAAGCTACATTCAGTACTGTGCTACTTACCCTGTGGTATTCAGCACTGAAATACAGAATAAAAGTAAAGTGTATTGTAAGTGCCAGAGGGTCCCCATGCTAGAAGACAGAGTTAAGTCTTCTGTGTGGTACAGTTCGCATAGTAATCCACCAGCTGTACTCAGCAAGGAGGAATGAGGAAGACCTACAGTGAAACAGAAGAATATATTGACCAAAGGGTGGAGGCGATTATAAAAATCTGTCCAGCCATGTATCAGTTATGTTCCCTGAGTCATCTACCTCGAGAAAAGCACATATGAACCAAAAGCTCATATTCTGTGTCACTTGCTTTGACACCCTTAGTTGTTTGCTGGAGAAATTGATTTGATTTTGGCAATTTTTGTTGTTGCTGTTGTATATTTAAAAAGTCTGCAATTTTAAAGGGATTTTTTCTCACATTGATAGTAAGACAACTTTCTTCATTTTAAAACTCCTGCCCAGCTTTCACTGCTAGTGTAAGTGAGATTTCTCATATTGACTGAATTTTCTCCCTTTCTGAAACTAGCATTCAGCAGAGCAGATAACAAGCTTTCAATTTACTCACAACAGTCATTTTGTTGTGGGCACAATTCAGGAACTTGCTGAAATATTATTGCTACCATATTGAACCTGCTTAAAAATAAAAGGATCATTTTCTGGACTGCAGTGAAGTCTGTGTTGGTTCCTGGCACAGAAAAAGCAGGCAGATCATTCCCACTGCCACTTGGGCCTTTGCTGTTCTGCTCTTTTGCAGCATTCCTTGCATTGGGGTCTGCAAAGAAATGGCTCAAAGGCAGCCAAATTCCCTACTTCACCTGGATTTAATGAGTGATGAGAATCAAAGGAATATCCGAAAGTGTACGGTGTTTCCCTGCATTGCCTGGAAACCCCAGACCATGGCTCTTTTTTTGTCTAAAAGGAAGATGTCTCTGGGAGGGGGCTTTCTGGAAAAGTGGCCTCTTAGTTACAACCACTTTCCCTTTGTGATGATATTTTGATGATTAAGGTCATTAAGGATTCATAATTTGAGTCTGGAATTTCTTCGACTCCATTTCCCCCTGCTCAGCACAAAATATTTTCATTTGCCATTAACAAGTAGCTGAGGAGGCTGCTTACAGAAACAAGAGAAATAAGGAAGGATCAAGGGAGGCTAAGCAGAAACACAAACATATTTCAAGTTAGATGTTAACTGATGTGTTGACAATGGGCTTGGGGCTGCATTCTGCCACAAGCTCATGCCCCACACAAGCCCTTCCAAAGCCAGAGGGTGGACTTTCACTTGACTGGTAATCATCCCTCTCCAATGAAAATCCTTTCCTAGGAAAATGTGTGTATTTTTGCAAATCAGTAAACAGGGAAGAGGATTTCTGTGATTTAGAGACAAAAGAGACTCATTACCTGTACAAAACCATTGACCACACTTTTCCAGTTCAGTTGAGGAGAGCTCAGTGTGAGGGGGAGAATACAAGTGACCTTCAGATAAAAGTTACGTTGAGCACACTGTATTTTCAGCAGGGCTGCTGAGATGCTGGTCCAGCAAGTGGTAATCTGGGCAATAGCTGTCCTTAGCACTGTAATGGGTAGCAAGCGGCCCTCCATGTATGCACATGCTTTCCTTCTGCAGACAATTTAGGGATTCCTCATGAATCTGATGCTGCTCTGTATGATTCTGACAAGAAGATAGAAAGAAAGTAACCCTCTGGTAAATCCATCCATCCAGATGATGCACTGTCTTTGACCCCTCCTCACCCACAGCAAATATGAGGCACTGCAGCACCATGAACACTCCTGTCAACAGAACATGGCATGCTCTCCAGCCACACAGTGTGACCTTTTCTGTCACTTTGTCACTCCTGTTTAATGCCAGCTCAGGTACTCTGTGAAAGGTGAACTGGAGTACTGATTAGGGCTTTTCAGCAAGGGACAAATATTAATAACCTCTTTTATATATGGGAAGCATGACAAGGAAATGACTTGCCATTTGATTCCAGCAGGATGTGACAGTATCTTGCATTTCTGACAGTCAAACTGGTCACCTTGCAGACCTACTATTTCTCTTCTCCATCTGCATGCTTTGTACCTCTGAAAGGCGCCTGGGAGACACTGCCATTTGTATAAAATACTGGTCTGGACTGCACAGCAATCTGAGGAAGAACAACAGCAGCAGTTCTTCATTTCTAATACAATGAAGCTAAAATTCTTTCCAAGGAAGGGCATTTGCAGACAATCTTACAAACAAGTTATGTTTTACTTCTGCCTTAAACCAAGGATGCAAGTGATGCACACCTGGCAGCTAATCCCTATGACTGGCTTCCTAGTGCTCTGTACTGCTGTGTTTCTTTTTGAAACCAGACACCAGATTTCACCCCATCTGCAGCCAGCATTAGAAATTCTCCTCACCTGCTGCCTGTTGACAAGGCACACTGGGGCTACTCATGGGAACTAATTGCCTTTAGGTTACACAAACAGGTTTCCCACATAAAATCTGCAAAAGAAGATAGCAATAGTAGGATTTGTCAATGAACAGTGTGACATGCAACATCCTCAAAAGGACAGAGATAATACTGCATACAACTTCACTTCTGGCTGGTGGTCAGAAAGGGGCTCTTAAAGAGACTCTCTTAATTTTTGCAGGATGAAGTTATGTTTCCCAGGAAACAGAATCAGCGTGATACCCCCGCAAAGGGACAACACAATGAAGACACAACCAAAAAAAATTGTCCCAAGCAAGACAAATCAAACAGTAAAAGAAGCAAACTCAGCAGTTCATCCATTCTAGTGAGTGCTGTCTAATGCAGCTTTTGCTGCACAGTTGTTCTAGCATATGTAATTGTCCTCAAGTATCTAAATCTGGTTATTCCACTTTCTTGAATCCAAGTGTTCTCTGATGAATAGCAATTGCACTTCACCGTGTTGCTAATGCTCAGTCTGTGGTGTTATAATCAGTAGAAAGCTAGGGAGCTTGGCAAGCTTAAAGAATGTGGAAAATTATACAAAACCTCTTTCTCTTAAGCCATAGATTTGGGGCTAGTTGAGCCTCATAGTGACACTACAGGAGACTGCTACACTCCTGCCTAGCACAAAGCGGAGAGGTCACTGGCTGATATGAAATGCTGATGTCTTGTTAGGATGCACTTGCAGCACATGTATATCCCAGGGCCTATTCTGTCTGAGGCTATATCCAGAAGGAATTTTAATTGGATTAACTAAATGGCTGTTCTTAAATGGCAGAATTCTGTGCAGATTCTCTTAATTTGGAATACATCAGGTTCAGTAAATTTGCACATAAAAAATAAACATCTTTATCTGATTTTCAGACAATATGAATGTGTCTCATTAGGCTTTGCACAGATTTAACTGCATTGGGTTTTTGCATCAATTTATTTAAATTGATACAATTTGCATGAGTAAAAGGATCCCTCTGTTGTTTCTATTCAGGTAATAATTAAGTTCTTCCTCTGTCCTAACAAATAACTGAGTCAGCTTTTGCAGCATGTAATATCTCTGTCACTGTTTCTGGAATGCCCAGTGTCCTCTGGGCTCCACTCTGCCTTTACTGACGTTGTGTATGAGAAGGCACTGCGAGATCTCTGGTTCCTTCAGAAATCTGTCCATGCTAGACTCTTGTTGGAGCTACCCCCAAGTCACTGCTCTGGTAAAACTTCACTAAGGAGTTAGGAAACAAAAAATCAGCACCCGTAAATCCATAATCACGTAAATTTAGATTATACAGAAGTGCAATTAATCCCACCTTTGCTCTGTTGAGTAACATGTTTTGATAGGCTGAGGAGGAAGTACAGAAAAAAAATCTCTGTTGCTAGAAAGTAAATGGATGTTTCCTTGATGAGTGAAGTGTACTTGCGTTCTGTTGAGCACAAGCTGACGTTGTTTTTCTAACTGCTGGCTCTCCAAACTGAAGCTTAGATTTGAAATTCAAGCTGTCTTTTTCCTGGTCTGAGAGCTGTAATGATTTTGAAAACAGAATGTAGCATTCTTATTAGAGCACAGGTGCCAGATTAAAATTTCATTCTCTTTCTTATGCTTTGAACAGTACAGAGCTAACAGAAATAAAAAGATAGCAGCTTTTCAGTTAGTATTCTCAGTTGTCAATTGCCTATGGAAAAAATTCCTGCATGCAAATAGTACTCTTATACTGTGACCTAAAGAAATGCATTTTCAAGGTAATGTTCATGAGTTTATTAGGTGCTTACAAATGTGTACTATATGGATAATGTATTACTAAAATTGTAACTATTAAGGCCTTTCTTATCTTTCAGTTGAAATACACTCAAAATGTATTTCATTTCCAGCATACCAAGGTAGAGAACGTAACATTCCTCCCGATTAATGCAATGAAGAGATTTTGCTGGCATTCCAATGGATATTTGAATAAAGAAAAGACCGTCATAGGTAAAACTAATTTCTTCTTAATTTTGGGGTGCTACACTTGCAATCATGAGATTAGTAAATCAGTTCATAAAAGCCCAGAAATTTTTCCAAGTCTGTCTATTAATAATAGATGAGATATAAAAGACAACTTTGAATATGTATTTTGGGAGCAGATCTCTGGCAGGAGGAAACYGCTGATATTTATCTCTTTAAATGTCTTCTTTATGTAGGGTTGGTTTTTTTATTCAGTGATAATCTAATCAACTGCTGCTCGCTCACCGGAGTTCAGTAATTTCATATCTGCACCTTGATGTATTTCACATTTATTGGCTTGGACCTACAATACACAACAAACTTGAGGCGTGCAAAGACCACTCTCTAACAGCAGTTTCTTTCAGAGGCAGAGTGGTGCTTTCTATTTCTGTCAATGGGTTTGTAAAACCAAGCTACCTACAGAGATAAAGGATTTAGACTACTGCAAAGGTCTGAATCTGATCTTACACTGTTTCAATTCCAATGTTCTACTGTAAAAGTTGGTGGTGCTGGTTCTAGTTCATTCTAGTGTAAATGAAAGGGACTCCTGGCTCATTCTCTATAACATAACTGGTATTACAGCTGCAGCTGTGTCTAAAATTAGAAATCTCAGGCTTGGTTTAATGAATGCTGAAGTTTGTTTGAATTTTCAGCTCACCATTGCGCACTCCTTTGACGCTGATGAAGCCTGCATTGTCCCTCCCGTCCTCAGCACTCTGATATTAGCAAGCCTTTCACTTACCTGAACCTCATTTTAAACAGCTGTTTGTGCCTGGTTGATTTTTTCTACAGATCCCAAATGAATTGGTGCAGTTCTTTGCCTTCCAACCCGATTCCTCATGTCCTGAGTAATCCTGCAAACCTCTTACCTCTTCCTGGTCGTTTCAGGAAGGGTGACTTCTCCCATCTGTTACCTCCTGGATAAGGCTGCTTCCTCTCAAGGTATAGTCCTAAGGTATGGTCACTTCTTACAGCAGGAGAGCCCTCTGGATATCCAATGGCTCCTGCAATTAAGCTATTAAACCTTGTTATTACAGTTGCTTCACAAAAATTCCTAGTACAATTTCCTTTTTATGTAAATATATAGAGATGTACAATTATAAGTTACTTAAAAATGAAGAAACTTTTCAACATCTAYTCATATGGCCTTTTCTGATCTAAATCCTACTCTTCCCGTGACTACTGGAGCTACGTACTGCCCTCCATTACCTAGATTACAGACACATCCCTGCCCAGTCTACAGGAAAACCCACTGAGTTGAGCTAAAGAAGTCTCAGTCTGGCAGATCCTGCCGCTGCAAGCGAAGAGAGACAAGAAAGTTAACAAGAAAGTTAACCTGTTGCTCAGTCTGTCCCCAGATCACAAACTAAACCCACTGTGGACCCTAGAAAGGTATGAAGCTTGTGAAATGCATTGCTATCTGTACTTTGTTTTACAAGCTCTGCATCTCAAATGAACTAAACTGAAATGGAGATMACTTGTGTCATTGACGGGTTCAGTGTGAGTGATCAGCATTCTGCTGTTTGCTTTGGAGTGAACTGTATTTATAAAAAAGTACTTGAGTTTTGAGCTATGCAGGAAAACAAGGCTTATGTCTCAGGAGGTAAGCAGGGTTCCTTATCAGCAAAGCATTTAGGACTCTAGATAACATCTGGGTGTTTGCATACTTATATATACATAAAAATTTGTGAGAACAAAGTTTAGGAAATACAGCTGACCACAGGAGATGATTTTTTTTAGTGTATGACTGTGACTTCCTCTTCCAGAAACCAAAGACAGTTGGATAGCATTTTCCATCAGATTGAGTCCACTCAAAGTGTGACATTCTAGAAATTGTAATTGTATTTTAATCAAGCTAAAATGCTTCGGTTTGGGTTCTGCTGGTCAAAATTCAAACATTTCAGACCTCCAAGCTTCCCTGTTTGCCACTGAATCTTAAAATCATGGATAATCAAACACATACAGATAAAAGATGAAGAATACCAACTACCACGCTGCTATAAAGTGAAATGTTGATTATCAAACAGAACACATGCATATAAATTGCTTTTATGATCTAAATTAAGAAATGATCTTTCAACCTTTAAATACGATATAATCTGTTGAGAAAGAGTACCTACAGCAGTGGATATGGAGCCAAGAGGAAAGCCTCTGGATATGCTATTTTAGAGTTTAGCAGGTAGAAGGGGGTGGCAATGTAGCCTCTCACTGCTGAAAGAAAGAGCCTGAGTGGAGRATGTGACCTGGGAAATGAACACCAAACCTAGGAAGAAAATAGTTCTTGGAAACAGGGATGCCAAAGACATTGCCAGCCAAGTCAGTGATTTATTAGACACCCAGTTCTTGCTGGGCATCACTGATTTGTGTTATACTGATAAGAGTAAGGAGATGAGTGGCTATTAATATGATTCAGAAAGATAAAATATATTGCCATTATACTAAAATCATATATGACCCCAGAAATCTAGAAGCTTCTACAGAAATAAGCAACCTTTGCATACTTAACAATGCAGAGCTGGAAAACACTTTCACTAGACCCCTGCAGTGATGCCTCATTGAGAACAGATATATCTGCCACATACAATCTTCCTTCTTCCCTCTTTCCTTGTGCATAGGGAAATTCAACAATAATACTATAGTTTCCAAAGCAGATCAATAATACCAGAATATTCTACCCTTATTTCAGGATAGTACGCCCACGTGTGTAATTGTATGAGTAAAACTGTGGCAATGTTTTGATTCATCTGGAATTATATCAGCCAACATTCCCCAGCTGGACAGGCCCATGGCAGTGCATACAAATTGCAGAATCATACAATAATTAAAGGAGGAAGGGAACTCTGAAAGTCACCTGGTTCGCACCCTGCTTAAAGCCTAAGTAACTTCAAAATTATATTAAGTTGGTCTGGGCCTTGTCCAATCACAATGAAAATACCATGACCTATCTGGGTCCCTCTCTGATTCCTGTGTTTGACCACCTCCGTTGTGAAGACTTTTTAATATATTTAGTACACCCACCATGGAATGAGCTTCTCTTCACACCTGCATTCAGGAATGCATGCAGAAGTGCCTGTAAACATGCTCTAACGAGGAATAACACAATACAGAGCAGACAGACCTTCCTTTGATAGCAAAACCAGACAAGAGAGAACATATGATTTACCTGGATAGTACATAGTGCATCTGTCCCATGAGCAGGACTTAAAACTGTAAATGTCGAAAAATCATGTTAGGCTTCAGAAATAATCTTGTGATGGCTTAATAATCACAAAGCTCACATCTCTGCTTTTTCTTCACTGCCCTAAGAGCTCTGAGCCTCCAGGTCACCATCACGTTATGTTTTCAGGTTTTCGAAGAAGTAGAATGCTTCTCTCCTTTGTTTGTTTTTAAGCAAAACATCATATGTGAGTCAAAAATATCCACTTAGCTCCACAAGTTTAGGTTTATGAAAACAATTTCTTAAGACTAGGATCAAAATGGGAGAATTAGCAATGATAGAGAAACATCTGAGTAAAGCTGGGAAACAGAAGCAGAGGCAATTCCCTTCACACTGTTAATGTTGTAAGTACAGGACTTCCAAGAGAGGCAAACCTGTAAATCTTCCCTGCAGTTTTGAATAAACCTTTTAGAGATGGAGCGTGTGACACCCCCAAGTCCTGGCAAATTCTCTTTATTCTAGGCCTGCTATACAAGGAGTATAGCAAAAGATAATCTGTGAGAAAAGCTTTATGAAAAAAAACCTGAATAAAATTAAGTATACTAATCAGTTAAGATTTTACTATGGAAAATAGCTTTCATTTTATCCCACAGTTCTTCTATTGCCTTGTGTTACCATGTAAATCCAGAAGAGGAATAAAATGAAGAAAATAATACGATAATATACTTAGGAAAAATCTTTTAARCAACCATAGGCTGTAAAGCATTGCTCTAGGCTCTCTTTGCATGCAGACAGCTAGGAACAGCTTTCCAGACTGCTGTGCTCAAAGGACCAGGTGCAATAAATTACGCTGGTTGCATTCACTCAGTGAAGCCACATGGGTTTGCTCCTTGTTTCASAAAATTTTCCCCCAGGCTCAGGTTTCAGAGCTGCTGGTTAGTGCCCATTTCCCAGGGTGGAACAGCATGAGATGACAGGACCTGCCAGAGGTCACAGAGYGAAAAGAAAACCCAGCCTTTCCTTTATCTCAAATGTCTGTTCTGCAGAGTGAGCTCTTGTACCTTGGTCTCCCACATCCCACATGAGTCAGCCTGTCTTTCTGGCCCAGGGCGTATTTAATTTTTTACAGAAATTGAGCAGGTCCAAAGAAGAAAAATTGTGAGTGAAATTACCTGGTTAGCTCAGGGACTAGAGCACTCACCTGATTTGTAAAACGCCACAGTTTCACCAAAGTGAAACAGTGGCAGTGATGGAGGCTAGGGGTACACGAGCAGATGAGCAACCCTTAAGAAATGAAGGTGGTCAAATTGCATTGGGTCAGCCATCTAGGAGAGAAAAACTGTGCATTGGAAAGTGTGGTGAAGGGTGAGGCTTCTCCCTGGAAGGCAAATAGCTGAGACACTGCCAAGCTGCCCCTGGCTTTTATAAATGCAAATGTGCTTTTGGTGAGATGATGGTAAATCACTTTTGGGAGTTGCCGTGGTAAACCACTGGGACAGCTGGCCTTGTTAAGGACACTCCCCTGTGCCTGTCAGCGGGCTGAGACGTGTGCCAGAGATGCGGGTAGCAGAAGCTGGTGGTAAGTAGGAAGTTAAGTTTTGGTACTTAAAACCTGAACTAAAAAGCAAGACAATCTGTGTTGAGCATAACCTCAGGGCACTGAGTGCACTAAGAGATCTTACTGGCCTTGACCAGCCTCGCCTGGGGCCTCCACCCACAAACCCTGCCCATGGGCCCCGCAGCCCCATTTCAGCCCAGCCCGGGGCCGCTCTCTGGCCTTGCCACAGCCCTGCCCTGTCTGGCTGTGGGCCCTGTGGGCTGACATCCTGGCTTGCCCCCATAGCCCCAGCCATCCCAGGCTATGTCTGACCCTGGTTCCCCTCACTGGGCTTCATYCTGACCCCCACATGTAGGCTCTCGCCTCAGCCTGGGGGGTCAGGAACTGCCCTGGGCTCGTCAGAGCCGGTTCCAGCTGGCTCAGGAGCTGGTGCATGAGGGGCCTGTGCTGCAGCTGGTGGTGTGGTGCCCCCGCTGACAGGGAAGAGGAAGAGACTGGTACATGGGTGGAAGCCATGGCAGGCAGGACCCCAATGTCTCACACTGCCTGTCTCCTCACAGGAGGAGATTCTCCAGGTTGAGATTGTTACACGTCCCCTATGGGGCTTATGCGATCAGGGGATCATGCAGTAACGCCATAGCAATTTTTYGTTCGTGCTGGAGTCACTCTTTAATTTCGTTTCTGGTGTCTGGTCTGATTTTGATCTGTGGGGAAGTCAGTTGTTGAGCAAGCACCATGGTGGTGATTTCTTCCTTGAGTCCAAACTCCATCTTCACCACATCTGGTGTTTAAAAGAGTGAGCTTTGATATGCACTGTGACAGCACAGCCCAGCACATAGCTGCTTGGAGTCTGGTATCTGCTCCTGTTTGTGGACCCGCTGAATTAGCTCTTCATCGCAAGCTGCTTCGTCTTGATGTTTGTGCAAAGTTGTCAACTGCTTTGATATCTGCAGTTAAAACGAGTAAAACGAGATAAGAATTATTGTTTCAGTTATCCCTCTAGATTTTAATGTCAGTATTAGGTTTGGGTAGGCCTGAAAAGCATGGGTAGTTTTCAAAGCTTAAGTCAAACACCAGCTATCATGACTTTTGCCGTTTGATTAATTTCCTGAGATTGGATAAGATCGCGTCCAATCTTTTGCCTTTCACACCCGGTTCAATGAGACATTTAAGAACACCTCCTGGCAGGCTTGTGTTTTGCTCTAATGATCTCGGTGAGCCTAGCCAAGGCCTCAAGTGCTTTTAAACTTTCTTGGACTTTTTGCAGACGCCAGCCCTGGGATGCTATGAAATTAGCATAAACCTCCTTAATGTTTGGCAAACAGTTTTGTTTCCGTACTCCTGCATATCTTTAGGCACAGTCCTCTCTTCTTTTCCCTCCAAACTTCAGGGCTGAATTTCACAAATAACTTTCTCTCTTTAATAGACTGAAGCAAAATCCATGGAGTCAAACACCCTGCATCATAACTGCGGACAGTAACGGAGGAAAGACAATAATTTCTCTAGTCTACTTGTTTGATGCTATTCCTGCTCATTTTTGTCACCTCTGCTATCTCCGGAGACCGCCAGACACTGAGGAGTCTGCCTAAAATGAAACAAGGGTAAGACCACGGGGAGGGGGCATCCATTAGGGCCAGTCTGCACTAATGCCTGGATGATCTCAGCACTGCAGGTGATGGCCACTGTTGAACTGTGCTGTGGTCCTTTAATTAAAGACTTGCTGATGCCTTAGGCTGTAGAAGAGATGTCTAAGGATGTCTCCAAAGAGACACCCTGCTTCTGTATGTATGTCTGACATCTAATATTTCTTTGCATGATCATTCACTGGTCCTGAATAAACATTGTAAGTATAGATACTTCTACATGTAAGTATAGATACTTTTACATGGTCCCTGCTTGGCAGCCAGTAGAGTTTGAAGCTAATGCAATCCTCTAGCAAAGCCGCATTCTATGCACTATGCAAAATGCTTTTGTGAGAACAAGTTTTAATTTTTGAGGAATTCCTTTTCCAACTCTATTATTGCTAAACCCCAGAGGGTAACTATAAACAAGGGATTATCACAGTCTGGGTGTGTAGCTTAGGGTCAGTTCTTGGGCATATGCTGTTCAATATTCTGAGCAACGACGTGGAAGACACCATAAAATCATGACTGATGAGGTGTGCAAGTGATACAGATTTATGGATATATTAGATAAGGAAGCCTATAGAACAATGGTACAGAGATCTGTAGTGCTTGTAATATGCACTCACATTCACTTAAGGCAAATATACAGTTGTACTTCTGTTACCAAAATACAGGCTACACTTAAAGGAAGGTGACAGGGCAAAAGAAGTTTTCCAAAAGATTGGGTGTTCGCAGTATACAATCAGCAGAATTCAATATCATAAACAGAAGGGCTGATCTGATTTGCGGGGAATGCTGAGTCAGCTATGGGAGCTATAGTCAGCTAAGTAATTTTGCTCATTTGGAGTATGTTATTTTAGTCTGGAGTCAAAGGTTCAAGAAACCTGCTGAAAATACCGAATTGATAATGGAAGAGAACAGGTAGAAGCAGCTTAGAATATTGAAAAACATTATATTGTTGGATAAATAATATGCAAAGATGCACTTAAATGTCATAATGCCTACAGAGAATGAGACCAAAGTGAAGGCAGTAGAAAAGGTAGTTTTAAATTCTGTCACTATGAAATTACTGAGTCTTGGATTCTATAAATTGTATAAACTTGTGAGGTTTCTTTGGTTTGGTTTTGGTGTTTTTTAACACAGTTCTGCATGTGGTGGAATAATTTTCTTGTGTGTCATAATTTCCTCTCTTGTTAGTGCACGCTAAAAAGAGAAGTACTTCCTCAGGTTTGTAATGATACCTTGAAGTTACCAGTGAGGTGGGGCTCATTAGCTCTGCTGCCTCCATGGCATTATCAGTGGCTTCTGTTAGTTCCTCGCACTTTGGCTGTTTCAGTACTTGCAGATGATCTATTCACTCTGCCATTGCTTTTGCCGCTGCTTTCTAGGAGCGACAAACTCCTCTCCCAGGTCCTGTAACTGGTGAGATAACAGGAAGGAGCAGCCTGGGGCAGAGTGAAGGAAGGGCAGGGTGGCTCAGGCACACAGAAGGTGGAAGAAAGTGCTGTGGTCTGCTGTGCTCTGCTCCTGCTCTCCCGAAGCAAATTATAAGCTCCCTTTTTTAAAGGGAGAGAGTACTAACCTCTAATGAGGAAAAGGTCACTAGAATTTTAAAATACAGACCAAACAGAATTTTTGTCTCGTTTGGGGGGAGTTTCTTTTAAATGACCGATGTTCTGGTTGGAGTACACCAGGAAACCAAACCTGAGGCTCATAATCCTAAGGAAAATGTTGTCCTAAACTGTTCAGTTTGGCTATATCATTAGTAACTGAAGACAGCAGCAGAGTTCTACTTTTAATTGCTCAAATTCTCAAAAGTAAGTAGCTATTCTGACTGCCTCCATTTCAAGATAYTCAAGTGCTGAGCTCCTGATGGCCTCTGAAAACCAAGCTTCTTCAGGGTAGTTTTAAGCTGGGCAGGAGAAGTGAAGTGTCCTGATCACCTGACACTTTAAAATGGAAGGCTTTCAGTTTCTACCAGGTATCTGTTGGTCTTTTAGGCAGCCTTTGGCTAGGAACTACAAAAGGGTGCCTTTTAAATGTTTCTCCATGCATAAAAATATTTTAACTCTTCCCAGTTAGCTAACGTAATCTCTGGTACTTTGAAGGCACTGAAAGATCCAAACTATTGTAACAGAAGTCTTAGCTCTGGAAGCTGTTCATAATCTCATTTTTTGTAATGACGCCTGTGAGTCAGGGCAACTTCCACTATGGGATGACTCAGTGGTAGACTGAAAATCTCTGCATTGCACTGCATCGTGTAGACATGTCCTGAGTCACGTTCTTTAATTGCCTCAGATTGCAGCTGTAGAAAGTACAAAGATGAAAGAAATCCTCCACAGTAGCATGACAATCTTAAATGGTGCCCTTTGACATTGCATGACTGAGAGCATAGTGTAAATGAAAGCTTAGGAGTTGTCTGGTTCTCAGGTTAATGGAGCAGAGTAGGGGCTGAACAGGGGTCCTGTAGTCATTCAAATTTGAAAGTGATGGATGGTGCAGTTTAGGCAGCTTAAATGTTTTTCAACATTTCCAGGTATGTCAAGGTAGGGTCCTTAGCATGGGAGCATCCCAAATCATTAGCCCTTCCTGAAACCTGTGGGTAAAACTACTCTCAATATGTAAGAGACATACTCTGAGGTACATATAGATGAAAGATGGTATATAAAAGATTCTTTAGGAATATAAAAGAAATCTATAAAAGACCATCTAGGAAATTCCCACAGATTTCTGAAAGGGTTTTAAACTTCGAGGAAAATTAACTTTTTATCCGAGGTTGTTTCTTCATCTCTTTATATCAGGATTCTTTGAGTGATTCTATGTGTTGATGGATGACGCTGAACAGTGAAATCTATTTATCTAATATTATTGCAGTGATTGCTAAAGAAGCATCACAGTTTTAGCCCAGCTATTGCCAGCAGGAAACTTTAACGTCCCTCAGACTAAAACAAGTTGACAGTGAAATGATTGCAACTAAGTATTCCCCTCTGTCAACTCTTCAACTTTGAAATACCTGCCCCTTTACTGGAGGACAACTTGGAAGTTTACCTTCAGTTAGATACCGGACAGAAGACCCAGGGTTAAATCCTGGTTCTTACAGCCTATTCACATAGTGATGGGTGGATGTTCTAGTGTACATCCAAATGTTGACTTGGCCATGCTAACTCTGATGCAAAGAAATTCAAAGAAACTGGGGGGTGGAGAGCCATACTGGCTGTATAATCACCAATCTGTCTGGAAGCAATCTAGCCATACTCACAGAGCACAGATCTGGTAAGTCAAGATGAGAGGTGTGCTAGCTCAAGGCAATGTCATAGGGTGCTGCCCTTGCCTGTCCAAATTGTGATTTTTAGCAACACCAGGCATTATCAGCTGGTTCAGGGCCCTGAGCAGCAGTGTACAGTTTGGAGGTACACCTGCTCCATTGTCTGTCTATAGCATAGAGACAAAAATCCTTTCTTTCTCTCATCTTCATCTGTTAGGACTGCAAGGTCTTTCAGGCGCTGCCCATCTGTCAAAGTACTTTTGTACTACACCTTTTCTGACGTGAAGCCTGATCTCAGCAGAGACATGCAGCCTGTGGGTGGCAATAAAGCCTTGTCTGACGAATGCAATGTTGCTGCAGCCTGTCATGACTCAATAAAATGCACTGGTTTCTAGTTTGCTAGCAGTTTAGTCACTGACTTTGACGTAAGAAACCTTTAGGACCTGACCCATTCTGCCTTACAGAGCCCTTCTCTGCCAATGTGTCATCACAGCAGAGATCAAGCAGTGTGTCTCCACTAGACCTGCCCATTGGGGAACCAAAAGAATTACTGAGAGCCCTGTCTTTGACCATCAAATCTCCCCTCAGTCCAACAAGACTGTGTAGATTGGCAGGACAATGAACATGAATTATATTTTGGGTGGGGCTTCTGTCTGAGGGTGGGGAAAAGCACAGGTCTTCAGGTGTGAAGAGCTTATTTTTGCAACCAAATAAATGTTAATATATAACTTGGGTTTATCTTGTTCCATGAACATGAAAATGTTCAACCCCCAAGACGACTCAATAAAAAAAGTTTCACTGCCTATCAAGAAATGATGCCAACAAGGAAGGAGGAGATGACAAAACTCATTGCCTAAAGATGAGGAAGGTACTCAGTGCTTGCAGCTGAAGGTGCTGCCAGCTTCCACAAATTCCTCTCTGCCCTGGAGATGACCCAAACCAGAGAGCAGGAATGCACAGCAGAAAGAGCAGCTCTTTCCTAAATGAAGCGATGCCAGATGAGGCAGGAACTGGTTTCTAGTGTGGGGCAGAGGGCTGCAGCTATGGTATGGGTGTATTTCCATTCTGACCGCAGCATGTGTGGTGGGGCAGCTCTTGGCCACCTGTCTCTTTGCTGTAAGGATTCCTCATGGATTTCCTGTGTGGCAACTTCTGAGAGAATTCTGCTATCTATTCAGAAACTACAAACTTTGCCATATGGCTGCTATACAATAAATCAAGGCACATATTGATGTTATTTTTCTTGTCTGATGCTCACCACCCCACAGCAGTTTTGCTTTTGCTTCATCCACAACATACAAAAAGATCTAAAAACCTTACATCTTTGGGCTTCATTAAATTGGTCTCTGTTCAGACAGACTGGACAGAAGATGCATGTTAAACAAATCAGAAGGAACATCTGAGTGCACCCAACTGAAACAGATTTGTTTTCCAAGTATAAAAGAGGTTTTTTATCACTCCTGGCACTCCACATACATTTCAAAAGTGTTATACTGCAGGAACTCTTATTCTAAGGCTTCTTTGTAGCAGTAGTTGAAGGATTAAGGGCTGCTTGTTAGAATATATTTTTCTCTCAAAGAAAGTTGTAATCATAAGAAAGTGCTGGCTGTATAAGCCTTTGGCAGAGGATGCACATGTGTAGTCAGGAAATCTTCTATCTCTTGGATCCCTAGTGGGAGACATCAGCTCTCTCAAATAACCTCTGTTCTACAGCCTTCCAATTAATGGCTTTTATGTAATAATGAGATAGCAAAAGCAAACCACTATTTAAATATGGCATGTGACCATCCCAACCTCAGCTGGGCCTGCTGATGCTGCAGTACAGATGTATGGTGGTGGATAGCTTCCTCTGTATCACTGTGAAGGATAAAAGGCCAGAGGAATTCATTCACTCACAGCAGAGAAATGGGGATGCACTAAACCAGCAACCTCCTCTGCATCAGTAGGTGAGGTCTCATAGTAGCACTGATGTGAAAGGGATTCATGAACTCAGCCCACTTCCAACTAGGCTGTGGTCTCCCCACATCCCCTGACTGGCCCAATGGGAATATCTCTTGAGAATGCTGACAGAGGGATGGTAAAAGAAAGGAGTCCAAACTGTTGCCAGTCTGTAGTGGGCCAGCAGGTTTTCCAACAGCTCAAACCTGCATGAATGCTCAGGGACCATTTGTGGGAGACCATTCACCAGATAGATGTAGCCATCATTTCTATTTGCCTCAGACTGCAACAAAGCACATTCATTAAGCCTGAAAAGCCTGTTCCCGTTTCTCCTTGATTGTAATTTTAGACAAATAAAAGATTTTTCCTTTCCACTGAAGCTCATTTAGCCCCATTGCTTTTAATGTTTTAGTGCAGACTTGTTTGCGTTCGCCATCTATGATTTTAATTTAAGAAGGACTGGTGAAGTCTTTCCCCCAGGACTTCCAGTAGCAATCAAATCACTGATCTTGCTCAGTTGCACCGGGAGGTGGCGGTGTATAATCCCCGCTAACTGGGCTGGGTTTAGCCGGATGGCAATCGGCAGGGGCTATGGGACTGCCATGAGACATAGCCAGCCCTGGAGTTCATATCCTCTGAAAGGCCACTCCCAGAACAACAACAATAAAACCACAAACAATCTTTTTGGATTTTAACATATCTCCATTCTTTCTGGTCCATAGGATGCAGAGGGCAACATTTTTTTTCTCCTCCAGACAGAAGCCTTTTCTATGTCTCTGGATGTTGCTACTTGTATCAGCCAGTAGCTCTCTTATCAGCCAGTGCCCTTGCTGGCAGTGGTGTCGGTGGTATGTTAGGCAGGTTTTCAGGTTGGTGTCAGCCCAGAGAGCTGCATGTTTCCATTAAGGCTGAGACCCTACCTGTAGGGATTGCTTCTGCCTTCACACATTTCCAGATTTGTGATCCTACTAGTCTGATCAATTCTTAGCTCCTCCACACATTTCCAGATTTGTTATTTTGTCTGACCAGTTCTTAGTACCATAGTCCCATAGTGACATAACACCTGCTTTGTCTGAGGTGTTAGCATTACTATTTCCTGCCACAGTTCAGCATTTAAGTTGTAAAAGGGACTCACCTCTGATGTGGCTTGTGATCATTTGGGGCCTATCTGGAAAGGCCAGGGTCAGACCAATGGCTGGAGACAGGGTGAACAGACTCAGTGGAGCAGGCTTTCTGCTTCTTGCCCTCCTTCACCAGCCCGTACCTCTAACATTTCACAGTTAGCTTGTTATGTTGAGAACTTTCAAGCTTTACAAACTTGTAAATCACAATTGTATTTATCTAGAAGCATAGAGTTATTACTAAGCTACTATAAAGCTTCATCTTTGTACCTGCAATAAGGGAGAATGACATTTCTACCAGCTATAAAGTTAGTCCATTCAACCACAGCTAAATTTAATTTTAAATAATAAAAAATGAAAATGCATAAAAAATTAAGGGCCCTTTATTAGAGCAAAACACATCTGAGCTCAGCCCAGTGATCAGAAGGTATTTTACTGGCTTTTTCTAAATCACAGGCTCCAAGATACAGCTTCCAGTACACCACCCTGGGATGCACACCGACTACTCTGGTGCATTCACAAGAAACAAACAGAGCACAGAAAATCTGAATGCAAGTCAGACATAGCATAGCAGATTGAATGGTGTCTCAGTCAAGACTTGTGGTTTATGCAAGGTAGAGTATTTGTAGAATGCTGTCAAGARTTCAGGAGTAGGTTTTAGACACCCACTGCTACAATTCAGGAAGTCTGGGCTTAGTTTCCCAAATCTTGTTATTTCTCAGCAACAGAAAAAGGAACACAGACCTGGAGGGAGCCTCAAAGTGACCAAACCCAGTCCCTCTGCAATCACAGCAACTAGGCAACCATTGAGATACACAGTCTCTGAGTCTGTCTCTGTTAGGAAACAGAGAAGACAAGGAATCACTCTTTCATCAAAGAGAAACCTCACTCGACCAAGTCCGTCCCCTCTGACTTGGGCACCAGCTGGGCTGTTAAGAGAATGCCATGGTTCTTCATTGCTAATTTTTGTCATTGGTACTAACTGGGAGCGGGGAGGAGGAGCAACAGGGGAGGGCTTGTTCCTTGGCAGGGGGAAGGTACAAGCTCCCACAAGTATTTTCAGTGTATGGAAGTGCTTATMTTCTGGTGAAAAATATTCCTTTTTTTCATCAGAAGTCCACAAGCGAAGTCCAGCATTTTGTACTTTGGCAACAGCCAGCTTCCCTTTCTTAAGGGTAAGGAGAGAGCTGGTCACAATTTTTCAGAGGAAAGGAAGAACCTTATTCATGGGAAATTCTGAAAGGTATTTCTGCAGGAAAGTGAAGGGAAGTGGTCTTATTCCTCAGCTCTAACAAATCACAGTGAGGTGATTTCTTCCAGCACTGTACAAGAAATAGGGAAATTCATACCAGGCCTTCAGTAGATTCATGCCTGTCTGTTCCCAACAGTTTCTACACAGAATCTCCTGTCACAAGGCAAACATCATGCAGTATACATTTATTTCTTCCCAGCAATATCCTACAGGAATTTGAGGTACAAATGGCTAATGATTCTAGTCACTGCTGTGGGAAGTAGGTGTGCTCATCCCAGAAGGGCTTATGTTCACTTTTCTTCCTCATGCTGGAATTTTCTAGAGAAGTAAATGACTTTACATCTTTTACTTGGCATCTGCTTGACAAACTGGAACAGACTCTGCTTGTCATTCTCATGTTGCTAAGGCAGGAACTGCCACATTCAGGACCAGGAACATAGTTTTGCTGAGCAGAGAAGAGCACTAGTGCCTCCCAAAGCCACCGGTACAAATGGCACCTGGAGAGGAGCCAGCACAAACTCCTTCACAGCAGTCCTGGTGCTGGTTGTGACCACAGCAAACACTGCAGGAGAACGAACGTTGAGCTCCATGAATGGTGATCTGGCTGTTCCATCAGAAGCCACCCTGAGCTTTGAACACTGGTGAGGTAGCCCCAAACAGTAGAAATCAAAGATTCAAAATACAATTGTCAGCATCAGTATAACTAAATAACAGGGAAGAATACAGTTATGCAGGAGATGGGTTTGGCATGCTGCCTCTCTCCTTGCTCCAAACCCCTGGCAGCAGGCTGACTGGGTTACTTGAAGTGGGATTTGATTATGGCCTGCCAACCAGAGCCTCTGCTGCTCTGCTTGACTGCACAAAGTGAGTGTGTCAGGACAAGTTCACTGCAAGGGAAACGCCACTGAAGTCAAGACAGTTGTACTGAGGACAAATCCAGCCCATCATCAGGCTTTTTTTCAGGGTGAATTAAGTGCTGACGCAAGCAGGTGCAGGTCCCACTGYGGTTGG
This sequence comes from Phoebastria nigripes, assembly GCA_035582835.1. Classification (NCBI taxonomy): domain Eukaryota; kingdom Metazoa; phylum Chordata; class Aves; order Procellariiformes; family Diomedeidae; genus Phoebastria; species Phoebastria nigripes. The sequence continues at coordinate 2,405,637 of JAYKAV010000067.1, read as the reverse complement.
CAGGAGTCTTTTAAGAGACTCAGGCCTGCCTATTCTGCACTGCCCTGTTCTAGGACCAGCCAAATCATTTGGTGCTTCTTGCCATATGACATTCCTCTGCAGGGGGAGATATCATTAAGGACAAGTATCATCACAAGTGCTTATAGCTGTGGAGAAAACTTCAGAAATCTAAGAGGAACATATGTCACTGATAAAATACTATTTTCCTGGTACTGCAAACAGTGTGGGAAACTAGTTTTGAGACATCCACGTGCAGTTATCACAACCAAGTTACTACTGTTACTACCATAGCAGTGCATTTGTCAGTTCTGTTTTGCCACTGATCGTATTACAGAAGCATCCAGCTAATTTATTTATCTCATCATCCCAAATTGCCTTCTGTGGCAGTCTGGCTAGCACTCATTGCCTTCCCTTCCCACTGTTCCCACTGTCTCCAACTGGGACAGCTTCTGCAGCCCCATGCYGAGCTATCAGCATGGAGATCAGAACATGTGAAGCTGAATAGGTGGGGTAGAGTCTAGTGAAATCTGATTTAAAATAAATAAATAAAAAAAMCAGCACAGACACTTCTCCAAACATTGCATCATTTGTGGTAACCATTTATAGAGGAGAAACCTCCAGATTTCAAAGATATCTGCTACTAAGTTTTCAGGCTGCTGCATTAATCAGATATAGAAATCAGAGGGCCTGGCTGCAAAATAGATGCTCAAAGTACTCCATGAGGTCCTCAGCAGTATCCCAGGTTTTTGGAGATTGTCTTCCAGGATTATTTTCTAAGATTTTTCCCTGATGTTTTTCTCTTTTGCAAAACACTGGCTGAGGCCAAATGTTCAGAAGAGCCAACCTCACTGCAGGATCTCTGTTGCCTAATGTACACCAGCACAACTGTACTGCCTCCCCTGAGGCAGCAGAAACCAGCTCCAGGCAAATGTCTGGACAGGCGTGGTAGAAATGGAGATACCACTGGAATGGCAATTTTCCAGACTCCAGCAATAAATTTAGTATTAGTGTTTTTAGTGGTGGTGGCCATGACATTTTGCTGAAGATTAGTAATGCAAGGGGAGGTTTCTGTCCTTTGGTAATTATAAACCTGAAATATGGGTCACAAAACACACAAAAAAGCCCTTCCTTTACCTGCTTTACAAAACCTAAGGGATGACTCATGCAAACACTGACTTGAAACCATGCCCATGGGCTGTACAAGCCTCTTGTTTACAGGCAAGCTCACCCCTTGGCAGTAGTATCTTTGGAATACAACTTCTGCAGTTACATGGGGCTGTCACTGCAGTCACACTGTGCTACATTTTTTTAAAAGGCAGAAATATCTGTAAGTATTAATTTGTAAACAGCATTGACATATCAGAGATGGGAAAAATCACTGATGTGTGTGTGTGAATGGCTGAGATTGCACATGCTGATGTACAGTCTCTGGCATTTGGGATTTCTGAGAGAATGTTGTTAAAAAGGGATCTTATTATTCAAACTAACTGTTCCTTCAGAGAACAGGGCAGGAGGGGGTGGGAGTGTTCTCTGAATGCAGGGAAATTCAGATGGTAAGTAACATGTGATGGAGAGACCGCAAGTGGAACCCAGCCAGGTTTTGATTATGCCAATTCAGATCAACACAAAAGAATCAGTGACCTGCTGGATTTAAATGGTCAGCTTTAGTGGCCTGATTCTACCTTTTATCTTAAACCCCATCAATGCTTCTTTTAGGCCACTTTACAAGCCCTTTGCCTGATTGAGGCCATAGAGGTTGAGCCAAGCACGCACTGTGGCTCAGGAGACACGACACTGCTGATGTCAGGGAAACTCTGTCCATTCCTCCCAGTGCAGAATTTGGCCCTGGATATCCACATCTGTAGGACAGTCCTGGGAGGTGGCAGCTTTCAAAGATGTACTGATTCATGTGTAAGCATCTCTCTTACCCATCTGCAGCCCTGGTCAGCTGTTATGCTAGGAGACATGTGGAGGTGGGCAGCAAAGCAAATATAAACAACAGAAATACATTTGCTTATACATGGGAATATACAGTACCCAGCACAGGTGGAGTGCCTGCAGCTTCACCTGCAGGGACTGATAGGGCAGGCTTGAGAGACACTGAGACCTGTTCTGCATTGTCACAGACATGTTGTATGACCACCAAAGTGATTGCTTCACTTTGCTTTTTCATATTTTTACCCACCTGTAAAATGGGATGTCTGTGATCCAGTTGTGGGAAATAAGGGCTAGGAGCATGTCCTGAGTCACTGAGTACAACTCCCTGGTAGAGCAGGCAGCATCAGATTCATACTGACTTTAATGCAACTTCCAGTTCAGACGAGTAAGAAGGCCTTCAGCTTCTAGTAACCTAGCCATCGCTCCACGCACTTCCCTTGCCCTGGGCTGTGCGTGGATAGGGGATTTGGAGTTTGCGTTATACCCTGGCTTCTCTTTTATTTTATTAACTTACATGAAACTCCTTTCCATGTTTGTACATATGTTGATGTAAGTGAAGAACAAGAAGTCTAGTAGGATAAAATAGTCATTTAAAAGGACTGTGCATTTAAATAAAGACRAGACAGCTGGTCTCAGTGCCAGAGAAACAAGACTGAGACTCAAGAGGCTTACGCTGAGTTCCTAATTCTGCTGGGCACTATACAAAAGCTGTGTTTTAACAATTTTCCTCCTACTGGCTGGCCTTGAACAAGACAGCATTTCTGAGGCTGCTTTTATAAAATGAGATAAATGTATTAATTCACCTACTTTACTAAGTCCAGACTGATTAATTCCCAATGAGATAGAGGAAACAAGTTAGGTGTAAGTTTTTTTACTAGTTAAGAGGGTTAGAGTGGCATGAATTTACATACAGATTTGTATATATGCATAAATACACACATATACAGCTTCTGCTCACAGCACAGAAGGGAAGGATGTGGCATATGTGTATTTCCACAAATAAGGATGAAGAAATTTTTTTAAGCTTTCCATAAATAAACTACAACTGGGAGCAAAGAAAAAAGCAAAATTTCATTATACAAAGGATTAATTTTCTAAATCTCTGAGGAGAATAAATGGAGTTGTTCTAGACATGGAAATTAATTTTTTTACTATTGTACTTGCTATATTAAGTGTAGCTGGATCAATATGATAGGCTTGYTCATAAATGTATGCAGTTCTTGACTGTGCTTTCCTACATTTAGTTATTTTGTGCTGTGTGGTGTTTTGAATGCAAATATATGGCCAGATATGTAGCTAATGGTGTTTAGTGATTGGTCTAAAAAGCACTAAGAAACTGTCTCCCCTGTATCTGAGTTATGGCTGAGTAGTTTAGAAGGATCCCCAGCTTATGAATGTCCCCTAAGTCCAGCAGGTCTCCCAGCAGCCTTGCTGTTCATGAAATCTGTCTTTGTCACAGATAGCAAATCTTGGGCTATGGAATATCACAATCTCATTATGGGATGTCATCTCACAGTACACATACGTTATTCTCAGTGGATTTACGAACAGCGTAGCCAACATTGCCACGCGGACATGACAGATGTACTGGGTCCAGATTTACACCGAAACATGATTTACACTTGTCAGGACAGTAGCAAGAACAGACTGCAGAGAAGACTAGAAATAGTGTCGAGAGAGTTTCTCCTTCATGGTTCCTTAGACACCATAATCCCTGTCCTGAAGCATGGGGAGGGGGAGGGAGAAGCTCTCCCTTGCTCTTTCAATTACCTGGAATAATATTCTGGTCAGTATTTCTGTCTGCAGGGCCTGAGCTGTGCCTTSCACCTATGGGAGCAAAGCGTGTTACCCCCCCACCAGTAAATAAGCCTTGTATTGTCCTTGTCAGCCCAGTCTGTGGATCCTAGAGATGTATCTTAGAGGGTGAAGGATAATGTCTGTGTCTGTCCAAGTTGCATTGACTTCAGCGCAAATGGAGAGAGGATTGAAGATGCACCTGCTGATGGCTCCGTAGCAGCCCTAGAAGCACGTTTGTGTCTCCCATTTCATCTACCATTCCTTGCACCCACATCCAGTGAACTTCTGTCCAAAGGGCTCAGGCCGTGCACGGAGAGCAGGGAGAGAAGTTTGTGCTGGTCTGTGCTGACTGCCTAGCCCTAGGCAGTTCCACCCTCACAAGCACGTGCCCTTCTCCAGGGCTTTGCAGTAGTATGCAGTTCCCATTACCCAACTGCTACCAGCAGCAAAGCACTTCCAGTGCCATGCAGGGAATAACAGGCCTTTAGGACAAAAGGCTAGAAGCTGAGCTCTCCAAAGGAGAAACCCTATGGGTTTCTGCTCCTGTGGGGCTATGGGAGTGATCTGGAAATTCACTAAACTAGTTGCTATGTTGAGTTGCCAAAGGAACCAGATTAGGCAGGAGGCAGAGAGGGTTTTTTTCACCCAGGAGGCCTCAAATTGTACTCTGTGTGGAATGAGTCTCAGTACCATCCTGCACTCCCAGGGGAACAACCCTCAGTGGCTTTCCAGGCTCTCCTTGCGTGCTAGGGCAAACATCCCTCGGCCACACTGTCTGCTCCCTGAAGGCAGAGCTGTTGGCTTTGCTGATGCTTGAAATCCATCCTCCATCTCAAGCTCTGTGGGAGCCTACAATCCAGACCTGAGCTGCAGAGGGAGCTGTCCTCACAGCATGTATGTCTGCACAGTTAGGGTACCCTTTCAGTCAGTTGTCAGTTTACTGATGGAGGCAGGCTATCCAGCATCCCAGTGAATGAGGACCAAAATGCTAATAACAAAAATAATACCAGTAAGAACAGGTTGGTTTTATTTAATCCAAGAACTGGCCTCCCTAAGAAGGGGAAACATAATTGTCTGGGAATGAAGGTAAATCAAACTGAAACAGGGAAATCGGCTCCACCAGAGCCTAAAATAAATGTGAACAGACCTCCAGGGTTCTGTGAGATGAGACAAATGAGAGAGGAAATGATCCACTTAGAGCTAGAGGAGTCCAGATATCATATCAGCGTAGAGGGGACAGCAGGAAAGGCCTTAGGGGATGTCTGCAGAGCTCTGTCACCCACAGAGCTAGCAGGACTGATAGCACTCAATATCATGGCAGCTTGTAAGGCCAGCAGGGACTTACTGTTTCTAGGGCACAGGGAGGAGACTTTCACTGTTTCTTAATGAAGGAGGCAATCAGAACATCCTTGCACATGCATATGGGGCAGGAGTGTAGGGTGCTGCTGGGAAGAGGATGTACTCTGCTTTCTGGAGGTAGGAGAAGCAGTGAAGGCTGCCCTGAGGGAGTAGGGAAGGAAAGGACCTTGGCTGGGATGTAAGCAGAATTTGGAGAGAGGAGTGCAAGTTGTGGAGCTCATCCTGCCATCTCGAATGGGACCTGGTCTCCAAAAAGGGGGTACTCTTCAACCTTTGCCTAAGGTTTGGACTACTATGCATCCCTAAAACACAGTACCCTTTCACATGAGTGGCAGGCCACAGTGAAGTGCTGAAGTGAGCTCTCGATCCAAATTCAAGGCCACTATGATCCTCTAGCCCAGCAAAATGGAAGCAAAGCAGAACAGAGCTGGTATATCTCCAACCAGCAACTTACAACCTAATTTCCATTTCTCAACTATGGCATTTTAAGCCCAAAGCCYTTCTGAGTAAAGTGTCTGCAAAAATTAGGGCCTTTCCAATCCAGAGAGTTTGTTTATAGCTCAGGTCTGCATAAGTCTAGTGCTTGAATTTCCCATCTGTGAAATTTTAATGGGTGAGCCATAGAAAGAAGAGAGTTCTGCATGGTTTTAGAGTAAAATCATGGATTTATGTTTTAAATATGAGATATCCACTGTGCAAAATCACAGTCAAGTACAAGGTGAGTAAATGAAAAGGTGAAAAGAAAATGAAAATTAAATGAAAAAAATACCTGCATGAAAGTGAAAATCTGTTGACAGATTACAGTTATGTTCCTGTGGTCACCAGTGCAACTAGTCTGTCTCCTTGRATAGAAGATAGTAAGCTAGATGATCACTTATCTCTTCATTTCTACTGGGGATACCTTTTTTTGCAAAGTTCATGCTAGCACTGATTCATTCTGGGCTTTAAGTATTAAAAAAAATGGAAGTGACTCTTGAAATGCTGAAGAAAAAATTCATACAGAGGAGAAATTGATAGTGTTGCCTGTGCAATGGCAACGTGATGTCCATTTACAAATTATGCGTATCAGACACTGCCTCTCCCTAAAACAGAGCAGGTTTGAATTCAGTGTATAATTACATTGTTTTTCTAACCCAGGGAAATGGGAAATCACATGCCCACCTGGCAAATGAGCATCTCTAATGACAAGGCAGCTGCAGAAGCAGCACGCAGACATTGCTATATCTCATCAGGTCAGACTTGTGGGGGAAATTCCCAAAATTAAATTTCTACAGCCAGTGTTGCAGCATGATTGATATGGGTCCTGATGCAGGGTACAAAGTGGGGCTCCTGGCTCCTGTCCAGCCAGTCCCCAGTACTCAATTCCCCATTTACCATCTTCTTAGGCCAGCAACTAGGCTGCTGCGCTGGGGGTCTTGTTGCTGTGTGCTTCATGGCTGCATCCTCCCACACAGCTTTGAAATTTATCTGGACATGTTTGTCTTGACAGATGAATAAAATTGCTTCTGAATGCAAAGATACACAAGATACAGCTGTGAATAACAGCTACCCTTGAGCCCAGTATTTCACCTCATTGCCTAATCAGTTGGAAAGAGAAGCAGGAGCCTTCTTGATGGTTGAGGGACTGAAATATTGAAGCTTCTCTGCTGAATTCACGCTTCACCATAGCCTGTCTGAGCCTACACATTTCTGGTCACCCAAGATGTACTGACATTTACCTTCTTAAATCCATTACTCTTTGGCTGTCCATGGGAGCAGCACCTCTTGAAATTCAGGTGATTTAAGTAGGTATCCAAGTATGAACTTCCTTGGATTTGGCTTCATAAAATGGTTCAGGGTTGCCCAGAGGGAGACACTCTGCTTTTGRGTTACCAGCACTTCCACCTTGAGTGAATCAAGAATGGCTTTTCCACTTTCACACTGCAACTTACCATCTTGCAGACTGCCTTTCAAAATCTCACTGACTAGCAGTCCCTGAGGTCATACACTACATCGTTACCAGAACAAGAGCAAAGACCCAGAGCAAGGGAAGAGTCCTGTGAAACTGCTTGGCCACGAGGCCATAGGAAATGGCTGCTACATTGCTCAAGGCTATTGGTTAGAGCCCAATTTTCATCTCCAAGCCACTCCAGTCTCATCTACAACCTGCCTGCAGTGCTTTGCCAGGAGGCCCATGTATCCCCTTCTGTTATGCTCTCTCAATCATAACAACACTCTGTTGCTTCATCCTGGGTTCTGCCTCATGAGAACCCATCCATGGCAGAGTACAGTCAATAAATGGATTTACCTTGAGGTCTTCAGTGGGTGTTAGTACTGGTGGCTCTTCCTAAATAGTATATGTCTTAACTTTGCCAGGCAACCTTTCCAAGTGTCTCTGCTTAAAGTTAGTCTTCTAAACCCTCCTTTTGTCATCTGGCTGAAGCACCAGAGCCTTCTGAGTGCTTTAGCTGACAGACATTAGTGACACTGCAGCCATGTCTCCAAGATGTCAAAATACACATTTTGTTTGGAGCAGGAAACTGTTGGGCTGAATTTGTTTGCAGCAGGAACAGAGTTTTGCTATTAAGTTTGTTGTAGGTAGTACAAGGAAAGGTTATATTTTATTTATGGGTGATAGACCTGTGAATAAATACATCATTAGTGCCCATAATCCCAACACTTACTTCGGCTCTACAATAAAAGTGAAACATTTCATGACAGTTAGAAGTATGTCGAGGCAAGTATCAGCCTTTTGAGACTCTGGAAAACTTCCTAGGTCTTTCACTCTGTGTGTATGTGTGTGTTTTCACTGGCTGTGGCCAAATCCTGGCTCTGTTTCTGTAGCTTTCAGTATTTGGCTTTGAGAAGAGATGAGAAAAATGTCTGCAGAGTTATCCTGCTTGGTCAAGGGTAATCAGACTCAAATATGGTGAGACTGCAGGACAATGCCTGCCATGTCCCTGATGCCTTGAGTCTCACAACAAAAGATTTAGATAGGTTGAAGGGTCCACTGAAACCATGCCAATCAGCCTGTGACAGATGATACAAATCTGAGATTTCTACAGGCCTTCCACGTGAAGGGAGAAAAATAAAATAAACCTGTGATTTTCACTTCTTTGAAAGTCTCCTTTCCTGCAACACCAACAGGAATGTGATGCTGGGTGAGTGTGGGTGCAGGACTCTCCATCTGTCACGCTGGCCAATATTGCCTTGTTTCTGTGTTTCTTCACACACTCATGCTTGTGCGAGAGCTCTCTGAGGCAGAGATCCTCTTTTTTTTTTTTTTTTTTTTGGCACAGCATCTGACACAGTAAGGTTTGAATCCATAACCAGCTCTTGTGTGCTAGCATAAAACATTTCTGACATGAGCACTATTTAAGAACAAATCAGACTTTTAAAACTGCATGTTGCTCTTGCGCTAGGCTTCTGTGTACAGGTGAACTCCATCCTTTGAGATCTCATTATGGGGCAGGGTTTCATGCTCTGAAGATGCGGCAAAGGCAATGATTTAGGGAATTCTCATGCCCTACATCTCACCCCACCTACCCACTTGGTTTTATCAGTGCAACTGTTTCTGAGGCCYGTGCTAAGAACCACAATAGGGAACTGATCTGGCTTTATGAAGAAGAAAATGGCTAAAGAATGAAACTGTATATTCACAGATGGACCACTAAGCAAAGTCTCAGACCCTTGTACAACCAAGGGAGTTCATTGCAGCAAGTGAATGGGAATGAGCAGTAGTACTGGGTTCAGTGTGGGAATCAGTATTGCTGCTAAATGCTTGATATGCTGAAATGCAGTCTGGAAGTGATGCTTTGAAGTCTTCCTTCCAGTTTCTCTTTCACCCCATTAAAGTAATAAAACCTCCTACTCACTTATTAAGAGCCAGCTGTCTCTGCTGTTAGGGGAGATGCTGGTTAGGAGAGAATAGGAGCACTGAAGTGATGCTCATTACCTGAATTGGCAGAGGTGCAAATCTGGGTCAACAGGGACTGGTCAGATCAGGCCAGTCCAGGGGTGTTGCAAGACTGTTTCAGTGCTACACTTAGCTACTGTGCTTCACATGCACTAATTTACTTGCTTTTTCTTTCATCTCATGCAGAGCACAGAGTGCAAGGGGACAGGTGCTCTGATTCCTGTGATGGGCTGAAGTTGATGACTCCTAGTTTGCTCATTTGTGCAGCAGAGAAATCAGTCAGTTGAGGTAACACGCTGACATGCATTTTGCCCCAAAGCCTCTCCAGCTAAAGCTGTGAGAATGGCTTTTGTTCTGCCACAATGGAGAGGAGAATTCTCATGTATATTTTAAACAGCATGCTGAAAGCAAGGACTGATCTTCCTTGCTAAATCCAGAGAAATTCTATTGAACTCAGTGAAAATTGCATCTGAAATCTCTCGGAGTGATAACAGGATCAGGTCTTGCAAGCTCTCTGTTATGCCTATAGGTTTRATTGCCATTAGCAAATTAATTTTAATTTGCTTCTGTGTAAATGAGCCATGAGAATCCAGCCATCATTACAAATAACTGTACTAACACTGGTAGCATTGTCCTTTCCTGTCTACTGCTTCTCTCCTGTCCTGAGTTGATTTGGACACAAGTGACATCAGTCGCTTCTGGAGCAATTGCAGTCAGGGTATGTGGATGTAGCAGAGAAAGGAAATTGCAGGAGGACCTGACCCAGCAGAGAAGAAGGGGACACTGCCATGAATCAGTCCAGGAGAGGACTGTGCACATCTGCAAATCTAATGGAAGAAAGGCTGTGATTTTATGGCATCACTTGTGATGCAAGAGACTGTAAATTCATCTATAATCCAAAGTGGACTAAAAATTTCAGCAGACTGTTGACGGAGGATGTGTCCACTTACCTCGTGCTCTTACCTCACATATAACTGCAGAACGTCTGATGGCTCCTGGGTATGAATAAAATTGGCAGGTGCTCTTGTGTTGCCATTGTCTGCCTCATCATTATAGCTACAGTTCCATCCCATCCTTAATTTTGGTAACTGCACAGGTACAAATTCTTGCATCTGCAAGGATTTGCACACACAAAATTGTATTTTAAATTTGGAGATCTCTTTTCACTGGAGAGTGCATAGTTGCTGACTATGTTCCCTTCTGGGGTGGGGGACCCTCAAGTAGACAGATAAACAAGTTTGAAACTTCTTTACTCTGGCAGGCTCACACAGATCTGCTTGAGGAAGCCACACTGCAGTGGAATGTCCCAACACTAACATAGGCTGGTTAGAAAAGGCAAGCTGATGTAGAGAAACCTGCCAGCAAGAAAATGAGGTTTAACTTACCCTTGACATCTTCATTGTAGGGGGCTATATGGGGAGAACAGGTGACAGCTACCCAAATTTTACAATAAATCATGCTGGTGTTACGGAGATGGACAGACAACTGACTGGCTGACCAACCTTTTGGCTTTAATACACAGTCATCAGCGTCAACTCCCCAACATGCTGCAAGGCACAGTTTCTATTACAGCTTTCCTGCTGGAAATTGAGTAAATATACTTAAAACAAAGCAAACTAAATGTCACAGTTCATTAACAATAACTGAGCAGAACTGAGAAAGGAAGAACAAGATAGCTCAAGGAGTCAGGAGCTAAATTACCTGYGGAGACCATAGATAGATAGGGATTCACAGATCAGACAGTACCATAGTCATCAGCCACTGTGTATTACAGCCAAAACATTGGTCAGCCAGCCATCTATCCATCTCCATAACACCTCTGCATTATGGATCTGCCCATCTCTGCTTGCCTGTTACACACAATGCAGTGGGTGTCAATGACTCAATAACTTGCGCTTATAATATACTTGGGCTGGCCTGGCTGAAGGCATGATTAATTGTAGTTTTATCCATAACATTTTGCAAACTGTTCCTGTGTCTCTGTTTTACTCTTCCATGAGCAGCTGTTAGAGTCTTTCTTCTGCATACTTAAAGTCTTCATTTTCTTCTCCTCTAGCAGCATGTTGTTTACATGCCCTGATTGGAGAAAACAGAGGAACTTGAGACATGGCCGGTTCATTCAGTTTGATTTTCTGCAGAAAGTTAGGCTCTTTCTTTAAACCTTGGAGTAACGTTATACAGGCTTCCTCAAATCTCCCTTTTCCCACAAAATGAAGAAGCCAGTTTTGCCCATCTCAAGACACTGTTTGAAGTCAGATTGTAGCTGTCTATACATCAGTGGAAAACGCAAACATCTGCAGTGAATTGCTATCACACTGGGCTCACAGCCACTGTCTAGCTTCATCCACCTGCTTCATCTACTTCAGTTTAGAACTCTGTGGATGTGGAACTCCTTTTATTTCCTGCATACATAGAGTCTAGCTGCCATACATTAATCTAATACAAACCATAAAAACACAGTACAATTTACAGCTAAGTTGCTGAGGTATCTAAACCTGTTCCAGTGGATTTCCTGATGTTGAAGCTGATGTTTTAGCAGAGCTTTTGTTATAGCTGTAGAAAAGCATCTCTGCACTGTGACAAAGACAATTCTAAGTCTGAGACAGTTTCCCTGCCATGCCCTTGTTTCAGGGTACAACCACTTGAAAAGTACATGGTGGAAGGAGGGAATGTGTTGGTGACATCTGGTCACACAACATAATGCCCGCATTTAGGACATGCCATTGTGCACATATAGTTTCATAATGGAGGTAGGCAAGCAAGCCTATCATGTTTAATCAAACATGCATGCATACTATTGTTTTAGTCACAAGTGGACCAAGTTGAAACCATGGGGACCTTCCAAGGTCTTTTGTAAGCAGTAGCATTCCTCCTTGGCAAATAGATTGGGAAGCAGTCCTGTGGACATATTTCCTCAATAGGAGGAGAGGAAAGGAGGCAATTTCTCAGCTCTGGGATGCCTTCTGGAATATATCAGCTAGCCATTGCTCTGTAGTTACTCCTGATGCACTTTCAGGACTCATGTCCCACTTTGTATTTCCTCTAAGCTGCACATAGTGAAACAATGCAGGAGAATGAATGAATGCTGTAGGAAGGTCCTATGGGTCCCGAAATTTATGAAATTCAGGCTGGTGAGCGGGCTGGGATGCTGACCTGGATCAGGATTGAAATCTTGGCACTTAGCTACATCTCTAGGAGCTAGCAGCTAGGACTGACAGATTAAATTATTTGCTATTTCTCAGGCAACACCTCCCAGCCTCCAGTGTTCATTCTCCTGTACCAGGGAGTTGTGTGATGTTCTGTATCCATTTATTCATGTTTATTTTCTGTCATCTAGTCTGTGTGCAGGACACAGACAGCACAGTGGACCTGTTTCTCATGGCTTTCTCCTACTCTGACCATGTATGCCAAAACAAGTCTTTGGAAATACCTCCTCCATAGGCACCTCCACCCCTCCCCATCTGCAACATAAACACCTACCTGGGCTTCTCAGCTCTAGACAGAGCACTATGTGGAAAAAGGGCACACAGAGGTATTGTTAGACACCTCATTCTTCCCCACACTCCTGGCCTGAATACCAGCTAAAGCAACAGAGAACCAGGCTATGAGAGGGACAAAATCATACTGGAGAGGAAGCGTGTACAACCATATGCAGGCAAGGCACATGGACAAGGTATGAGGCTTGGTGTCTTGCATGAATGGGATAGGAAATTTCCTTCTTAGTTTGCAAGTTCTCTCCTACCCTTACTGCTAGCATTGCCGGCTGCCTTACTGTGTTTCACTGGTGGACAAGGTTATCCCTTCCCCTCCAAACCACATCATATGACTTGAGCTGCCAGTGAAGGAGGACAGACATGGGCCAACCCTCTGTAGACATGCATGGGGTCTGTGCCAGGCAGTGGAAGTCTTTCCCATGCTAATGCCCCATGTCATCAGCTGAGGACTTCATCTAACAAGGGATTCTTTATGTTCTAGTGCCAGGAAGTAATGTGGAAAAACACAATTAAAATGAATACTTCTCTGAGATAGGTTGTTGTCGTGGTTTAACCCTGGCAGCACCTAAACACCACGCAGCCGCTCGCTCACCCCCCYGCTCCGGTGGGATGGGGGAGAGAATCGGGAGGGCACGAGTAGGAAAACTCATGGGTTGAGATAAAAACAGTTTAATAATTGAAATAAAACAAAGTAGAACAGTAATAGTAACAGTGATAACAACAACAACAATATACAAAGCAGGCGATGCACAATGCAATTGCTCACCACCCGCCGAACCGAACGAGAGCCCGGGACCCAGGGCCCCCCCCCACACCCTTAGTTTTTATACTGAGCATGACGTCGCATGGTATGGAATACCCCATTGGCCAGCTGGGTCAACCACCCCGGCTATGCTCCCCCCGCCAGCTTCCCATGCACCTGGCAGGRCATGGGAGGCCGAAAAGTGCCCGGTGCAAGCACCACCCAGCAGCACCCAAAACATCAATGGGCCATCAATGCTCCTATTATACCAAACCCAAAACACAGCACACCCTCCCCAGCTACTGGGAAGAAAGTTAACTCTGTCCCAGCTGGAATCAGGACAGTTGCGCAAGCCAACCTGGAGAGGACAACGCTGTAATCTTTTTGGTGTTATTGTAACATATTGTCCATAAGGAATAACAAATATCAACTTCAAATTAACTGTGATACACACACTGAGAGCTAAGTGGAGTGAATGAGGATAGACCAGAGATAAAACAGCCTGCTCTCCAGATACTATTCTGAAAATTAAAGTGAGTGGATGGAAGATATACATCACAAAAATAATCTATTATGCTCAGTGTACTAGAGCAGAACTTGCACCCCTTTAAACTCTCATTAAAATGCAACCATTTTTGTTTCAAAGGATTAATATGTTGGCTCTAAAGAGAGAAGAAAAATGTGATTCATGGTGTGCTTGGAATTACATATTGTTAATTGAAAATAACCCTAGGCACTTACACAGTGCTTTTCAGCTCGAAATCTTGAAACTAGGTTTTTTTTTTTTGTGGATGAAATTCATTCATGTAAAGGGGCTGCTGAAAGACTTGCGTGCAGCAAAAATCTTACCAAAAATTACTGTGGGAGCTCTTGTATGCTTACACTGTGCACTAAGGCAAACATCACCTTTGGGCAGAAGGCTTTTGAAAGTGTGGGGACTCACTGTCACATAGGAACAAAATACCTGTCTGTAAAAATAGCAGAAAATGATTTATGATGGTTTGGCTACAGCTGAATGGATATTTGTACAGCTAGCTAAAACAAGCCCCCTGAAAACTCTGGAAAAAATGCACTGGTGCAGTCTGGCTTCTGTCACTCTGAACATGGAAGAATATTCATTGTGAAATGAGGACTTTGTAGCCATGTGCAAACTCCTAATCAAAATGAACATAGAGAAGAAATTACTAGTGGTGGTTGCTGGCCACAGCGGACTTCCTGATGCTCTGAATCCTCCAGTTTAGCAGAGCATCATAAAGTTCACTGTGGTCAACAGCCACAGCAAGGTTCCCCAAAGGACTTCCACAAGAGCTCAAAGGTAGGCAGACTGTTAAGSGACTTGATGAATTAGGGTCAGCAGCACTCAACTCACCTGCATAGCAAATAATGTTTCTGCTTGGCAAGTGGGGAAACAGGCACACACAAGTATGGTGCCTTGCCTAAGGTCACAGAACAATTTAGTCTGGAGTAAAATGACAAATCCTTGAGTCATGTCCTTTCCCCCACCCTCCCAGTGTCAAATGAAGAAGGAGTACCATTCATGAGTTATGGTAATTTCATAAAGCATCAAGCAAAAGCCATTAAAATTAATAAAAGCAGAAGCAGCTAATTCAGAGAGTGCTCTGTTCTTCTTTGGTCTCTGGAGTATTACTATGACATTCTGTAGTGGTGCTGTGGGACCTACTTTAAGTTTGCTGCTAAGTGGCTGGGATTTAGAGTGGCTGGGACAGTGATGTAATCAAAGTCACACTTCGGTACACGGAGGCAAAATAGGTTATTGGTATCAATGCTAGACCAGGAAATTTTGCAATGCGCCACCAGATGAAATAAATCACTCTGGAATAAAGATGAAGAAGGCACCACGCACTGAGAGGAAGGATCTGTTTGAAGTGGAGAGAGCAGCAAGACATTTTTCATGCGGCTAATTGATGCAATAATTCCAGCAGGAAGTCTTGTTACTGATGAGTGTATCCAACACCTCCGAAAGCCTCCTGGGAAGCAGAGGTGATGAACATCTTTGATAAGCCATTTTCTGCAGGTTTCCATGGCCCTCCTAGCCCCTAATGACCCTCTTGTACCATCAGCTGGGGTCTGCCATCTATAGCTCCTGGAAATAGGAATAGCTTCCTTTCATACCGTGTCTGGGAGGCAGATAATGAGATAGGGAAAACTACAGGTACAAGAGCCAGTGAAGACCACTACATCCAAAGTGCTGTATTTGGTACCTAGCTTCGTCTCTGGCTTCTCCAAGGAATAGCTAGCTGTAAGCTGCATGTAAAAGGCCAGTGATATTAAAAGACTTGGCCCTGAAGAGACAATGAGAAATGCCACACAGAAGAAGCTATTATTGTTGTCATTTTACTGTGGGCAGTTCCCTGTCAGCCTCAAAGAGTGGTGGAGGAGAAGGGTGGAATGGAGGAGGCTGGAGGAAAAACCATTAGGATGGGCAGAGAGGGCACTACATGGAGTGGGTTTATAATAGGGCTATGGACAAATCTCTCATACCAGAAACCCAGGGAAGTCAATGAAAAAGCTCTTATTGTTGTCAGCAAGGTCAGGATTTCASAGAGGCCTGATGCTCAGCTTTATATAGTCCAAAGTATAGGTCACGGCCTCACAAGGGGAGCTCCAACAAAGCATGGCACAGGAGTGATTTTTGCCTTTAAACTCTTCAATATGTCACCATGGCTTTTATGACCCCTTCTTCTCTCATATGTGTGACCTCTTCCCAAGGCTCTGCAGTGAGTTCCCTGCAGAGGTCATTAGTGCCTCTCCTGAGACATCAAATGTGGAAACAAGGGGCAAAGAAACATTTGGGTTTCACAGGAGCTCAGCACAACATTCTAGAAACATCGTCTCTGCTTCCTGGACAAGATACAGGTAGGCACAGAGCTGAGTTGGTCCTCAGATGGCTTTCCAAGCACATGATGGGAAAAACACTAGTGGTGTTTCAATTAGCCCTCTGCAGCTCTCCAGACATGCCATGATCCTCAGAGTTCTGAGTTCACTGCAACACTGAGCCCCCATGGAGTGAGAGCTGCTGCTGTGTGCAATGCCTCCGCAAAGCACRTGTTCTCTGCCAGCCCAGAGGGAAGAAGTGGCAAGATCACTGAAATTGTTTGGCTTTAGCAGAAGGTGGAGTTTTATGTTCTGTTACAAAAGTCACAAACAGGGAGCCTAATCCTTGGCCCTCACTGTCTCCCGAAATTAAGTAAATTTCCCACAGAAATGAAAGGAAATTTTAGCTGAATAAACCTCCATAATTTACTGGCTTTACTTTGCTTAAGTAACCAAGGAGAATTTAAACTGATCATTTATTTTTCCATGGAAAAATCCCATGAACTGTAATAGAGGAGACCCTGAAAGGCTTTTATCTTAATTACTGCAGAAAATTACAGAGAATTAGATCCTTTCTAATGGTTTTCTGAATCATCCTTTGGGATTTGATAGCAGGAATATAATTCGCTATTGAATTGTATAGACTAGTGGAAAAACATTGCCCATAGAAAAGTGTTCACTATCTATTAATGTCTACAGGGCTTCCGTATAAAAGGTTTCTAAAAGCCTTTTATTTACAAATACTTCCAGGGGGTTCTATTATGCTGTACACCTCTGTTTATAATGCACACTCATTAGAGTAAGAAAAGCAAAAATAGACAGGAGAGACCAGTGATCTGGTTTCTGGGAAAAAGGACAGCGTGAAATCACAGGAGACCATCCTCATAACCCCATGAAAATGCATCACATAGCCCAGGAAGGCATAAAAAAGCTAAGGTTTTGATCCTGCATGGAGTTCCTGCTGGCAGACCCTTGTTCCCACATAAACTGTGCAACTCTAGGGAGGTGCAAAGAGCTTTACTTTGGATTACAGCTTCATAGACTAATACTGTAAATTGATAATGGAGTTTGATCATACCCTGGAAGCTTGCATGCAAGAAACCATGACTGCATGTGTAACGCAGCAATAACTGATCAATTCCTTGTTTACTTCCTTTAACTGAGCACCCTGGTCTTTCAACTGCAATTACAGCCCCCTCCTGAGCCAACTGTGCTGTACACAGCCTATTTCTTTCTCCCCTAGTACTTGTCACACTAACAGAATAGGACTCCCTGAACCCTGCTCTGCACCCTCACTCCCACCTTACAGACATCAATACTGTCACGTAACTATAAGGAGAACTGGGTCTTAGTTATGCAGCCATTTGCTACAGGTCCAGTCTCGCAGTTAACATGCTTAAGCTTCTGAGGAATTCTTGCATTCAGAGCATGGTGGGGTGCTGTCATGCACTTGGTGTATTCAGGGGTGATGCTAAGCTCCTCTTCCAAACTCTCTGGTCAATAGGCTTTAAGTAATGGCTACACAACGTCTGCTTTGGGACTTTTCCATTTCTGATGGGCATTTCTGATGGGCATTTCTGTTCCTTTTTCTGTTTATGGTAACTGCTTTTGCTCTGTTGTTATAGCACCTTGAAGGAAAAGACCTTGCTGAGTGTAGTTGTATGCTTTTCAACAGATTTGTTATTCCACCACCTGATGGGGGACATGCTGAACAGTGCCTGACACTAGCGCTCTCTTCCAGAGTTTCCCTGAGTTTAAGCAGTACAGCTAAGGCTGCCAGATGCAAGTGTTTGCAGAGCTGAGAACAACAGAAGTCATAGCAAATGTCTAGGCATCTATCCTCATTCACCTCTTGCAAGTTCACAGCAGGGAAAATGGAAGAAAGATGACAGCAGCAACGTCAGGATTTGCCTGTGTCTGCAAAAGAGCTGAGGAGGGAAGAGGAAACACAGTGACTTTATGTGACTTTCTTCCCAGGTGACAACATGCCAAGCTTTCAGAACAGGAGTCACAGAGGGATTCTAGCACCAAAGGATATTGTGGCTTTTTTGAGAAAAATTAAATTAGGAAAATGTTACAAAGGTCCTTCCGTGGCAGGTATCCCAACATTGCATACCCATGCATTGAAAGTCCACATGACAAAAGGTGTTCAATAATCTCAGACTAAAGGGTGTTTTTCATTTCCCAGGGACCCATTTGTATTTCAGGTATTTGTATGCCAGCTGCTAGCACAAAACACTTAACAGTAAATACAGATCATTCCAGCAAGCAGAAAACAGCATGCCCAATACTGGAAGTAGAAAATAAATTATTTTAGTTATTAGATTTGTAAGTTGAACTAAAGCTAGAAAAACACATTCATACATGTTGCAGTTCTGGCCAAGTCCTGGCTCACTAATATCTTTCTTTTGTGAAAAGCACAATTCCCTTGATTTTCCATAACTTTCCTTCCCCCCCACCTCCCATTTTTTCATT
Source organism: Phoebastria nigripes (assembly GCA_035582835.1). NCBI lineage: Eukaryota > Metazoa > Chordata > Aves > Procellariiformes > Diomedeidae > Phoebastria > Phoebastria nigripes. Next base: position 2,387,102 of record JAYKAV010000067.1, on the reverse strand, counting down.
ATTTTTCATTTGCAATTGTCCGTCTAGGCAGCCAGACAAGTCCTGTGTTCAGGACACAAACTCCTACTCCTTATTACAGTCCACCAAAATGTTTTATCTGGCACATTTGCAGTCTGTCACAAGCATCACAGGATATTTTTTTCATTACAGATTTTTGCTGCCTTTTGGTTATCCATCTCAGGTCTTCCCTTTCACAGATATGAACCTATCTACCAGCCAGAGCTGTGCTGAATGCTGCTTCTCAGCAACACAAAAAACAAGCTCTTAAAAATCTGTCTGCAGTGGCTTGGGCATGTCACTTTTGCCATCAGATGCAGAAAGGTTTTTAGTGAAGTAGGGCAGTTAAATACAGTACAGAGCTCAGGCCTCCTGGATTTCATTTTATGTTAATGTATTTTTATAGAAAGACACTCAGAAAGCTCTTAGATCTTCATGCTGGTGAAAGGGAAACTGATACAGAAGTCAGTGGTTTGACAATCAGTTACAGATTAGGTTATTCTAACAGGAAGCACAATGTGGGGAAAGACAGAGGAAAGGGACTATTGGCTTTCAACACATGACCAAGGGACTGTGTTTTCTCTTTTTGTGGATGCTGCCACAGGGAATTGTAGCATTTCCTGCAAACCTCCTTTTCCCCACTGTATTATGGCAACTTTTAAGAAGTGTGTCCTCCAGGGACATAGGAAAGAGTCTGGGGGCTGGAGCCTTTCTTGTTTTCAAACTTGGAAAAATATCCATCTTTTACAGCTACAACCACTACCCAATAGTCTGGAGAACTGAGTCACCTGTGAACTCAGTGTGGGATTTTAAGTAACAAATGATGCTGGGATTGGTACATTATGAGGGTCCAAAGAAGTAGCAGGTATGTCTAAATCACAAGGACAGTTGCTATTTTACAGAGTTTGCCTTTACAGACTTTGTGAAAAGTGCCATGTTGAAATCTGCTCAAGAGCTGCAGAATACGATGTGGGGGTTAAACTGCTGCTGGTAGCCACCTTGTGAGCAGAGGGTTGGCACAAAAGAAATGGTGTAATTGGTTCTTCTCACCCTAGATCTATACATCACTGCAGGCATAGAGTCGCTGGTAACTTTTCTAAGCTCCTGGGTAGGAAGAGAGTTGCTGAGTGAGGTCTCTGAGCACACAGTGAAATGAAACAGAAGTGCTAATGACCATTTCTTCATCATGTTTATATCTGGTTTCCAGTACAATAAGGCCCTCATTTGTGGCTTTTGATATTACTGTAATACAAGTAATTAGCTACAAATGAACAACAGCAATGAGTGTAGTCAAGCCAGACATAATGCATGTAGATGTGTAAGGGAGCGTAAGAGTATTCTCCAATCTGCCCCACCAGAGTTTATTTATTATATATGGAACCAAACCCAAACACCAAAGCTGTATCCTCTCCATGTAGGGGGAATTTGCACATAGATCAGGAATTTCATGTTCTGGCCATATCCCTGTACCAGAGCATTAGCTCCAGTGCAGCACTACAATGCTCAACACTGCTCAGATCTGAATCCAAATTTTACTACTTGAGATAATCCCAATTTAAAAATAAAACTAATGACAGAAAATTGACATAAGCCCGGGAAATGAGCAGCAGAAATATTTCCAAACATTGCTTACAGAGCTAACCCACTTACAGACTACGAAGTTTATCAGATCAACTTCAAAGGTGTCTGTGTACATCTAATTACACTTAACAACGAGATAAACAGATCACCAGTATATTTTCACCAAAAAAAAAGGACACTGAGGCAAGAATAGTAAATGATCTGGCTGGGGTCTTTCAATAGTGTCTGAAGCTGGTTGAGAATCAGGAGTCTGCTTCTTAGAACCTTACTTCAAAAGCCTTGGTGGATATACGAGCTAGATATATTTCTAGCTTGGGATATTCACTAAGCATCTGCTATTCTTTTAGAAAATGTTTTAAACATCCTGAGTATGGGTACTTTCAGGCTGGCTATGACAGATGCAATGCCATTGTTTCAAAAGATTTTAATGAGCACAGCTCCACTGCCATGTGGATGGCTCGATGCTGTGTTCTGCTGACAGGATGTAGGAGATCACAACTCTTCACAGGGGGAGGCATTTAGTTTTTTTTAATCTGGAGGAAAAGTTTAAGTCTGTCAAGGAGGCAACACACCCCTTTTTAAAACTGTCTCAAGATTGTGGTGTGTGCTGGGTGCTATTGATCTGTCATAATACTCTGCATACGGAAATTGTGCCTGTAAATCACCCAGATTTTTATTTACAGACACTAATTCAGACAAAGTCTCTGGTGACTGGAGGGGGAACAAGGGCAGGCAGAGCTTCTCATGGTCTCTGGGAAACATCTGGGACACACTAGGTGTTTGGAGAGGGACAGAGTTGAGTATAATCCATGCTGCTTTGGCTGGCAAATTTCGCAGCTGGTACCACACATGTCCCCATGTGGAGACAGCTCCAGGTGGTGAAATTAATGGGGTCCATGGGCCAGAATGGGACTGGCTTTCCTCTATAAATGGGGGAAGGCAAGGGGGAGCCCTGGGTACAGAGCAAGAGCCAAATTCCTTGCCAGCTCCAGATCTCCAGAGTCTGGGAGTGCTCTGGTGGGGCTGTGTGACTTTATGTCCACTACAGTTCCTTCAAGTCTTGCCCCTTTAAAGCATGCGACTTGAATAGCAGAGCCAGGGAGAGATCATGAGTCCAAACTTCATCTGAAAGACTCTCTTTGCCCTGAGTCTACACTAAACTCGTCCTCTGTTGATCCCAGCCTTGTGGAGCCTGAAGACTGCTACCTGTAACTGCAGTTTTGAAGACATTTTTGGGGTGTGTGAAATAGAGGCAAAGTTTCTGGCACCAGAATGAGGGGAAGTCCTGATGCAGAGAAGCACAAGGAGTGCTTTGGTGATGTCATGGCATGCTATGACATTCCAATCCTGTCCAGGAGTCCCAAAATGCCTCACTCCAGAACCAGACTAGGGACTACTAGTGGAAGGAAAGACCTGAAGAGCAGGGAAGCAGCTGAAGTACATAAAGATATCACCAGGGCAGCCTAATGGAAGTGAGGTCCTGATAAATGTGAAACTAGGTTTGGTGCTACTCTGGGCTCCTTCCTCCTGGGACTGTCGCAGATCTGGGAATTAAGGCCACACAGAGAAAGTGGGCAGGGAGGAGAAAAGGGAAATGGGGGAAATCTTGGCCTGGGCTTAGCTATCAGTGGGAAGAGCAGAGTTGGGTGCAGAGCCAGTGAAGGAGAGGGAGGAGGTTGGCACAGCAGGATGCTTGGTCTGCCACTGAGCGAATCCCTCCCTGTGCATGGCTCACTTCCCTGCTCTGTGTCACTCTTCTTATCTGCACAGACAGCCTGTTCTATAGGCCAGGACCGGGTTTCTGCAACACAAGGCACAAAGGACCCTTGAACAGCTTAGAAGGTACCACAATAATATGAAGCAGAAATTGCAGCCACCAGATTGGAAAAATAGAGCATTTCCAGGCAGTAATTTTGTTCCTGGTGAACCCCTTGCCACATGAAACTTTGAGCTATAGCTGCTTCAGTCCTAAGTATGGAAAGGGAAGATGTTTCCTGAGTCTACTTTTAGCCTCAGAAAATCTGGGTACAGTTTCTATGAAATGAGGGATGAATCTAGCTCATTCTGCGTCATACTCTAATTACCAGCTGCAGTGAAATATCCTAAGATGATGTATCTGAGGCTCCATCTTATTTCTGGATCTTGTTCCAATTAATTCCCCCTACTAGTTTGCAGCACCTAAATGAGATGCACTGAGCATCAGGCCCTGGGTTACCTGGTCCTTCTCCCTTCGTATCCCGGGCCAATTGCTCTTCATAGCTACTGCAGACTTGTTTTGCCAGTCTTAGGATGGTGGTATTAATACTCACTTGCTATCCAGCAGTTTTTTGAGACAGCCTATTCAAGTGTGAAAAGCATTTTGAGGTCTCAGGTCATGCTACAGAAGTGAGAACAGTTATTTCCTCTCTTTYGCTTCATTTCTCTGTGGCCTGTTCTATTTCTAAATGCTGGAAGTGGAGCTGAGCAGAAAAGAGGATATCTGTTCTGCAGGAGCAAAAGAAGAGGAAGTCTGTTTTGCAGGAGAAAAAGAGGAAGACGCTTTGAAGGAAAGAGAAAACACATGGGAGAAAGGAAGAGTGCATGTGACAGGGAGGACACAGATTCCAGTGCAGGCAAGAAACAGTTTAATAGTCAGGGTGTTCAATCCCTATCCCAAATAAGGTGAATATCCTCATTGGTAAGTCTTGGGCCCAGCATTGCAGAGGCCATAGATTCCTCCTAGGCCCCAAATAATGCTCACAGGAGCTTTGAGGATGCTGCAATATTTCCACAGAGAGTTCCATCTCAGAAAGAAAAAAGATTTGGTAGAAAAACTCCTGGCCAGCTGTATGTGCAATCTCATTCTCATTTATTTGCTGAAGTAATCCCCAGTGCTTGATTTACGTAAGACTTGAATTAACTGTGTATTTATTCAGAGATCTTAAATTGCACTGATGTGATGAGGAAAAATTGCAAGCTGATGCAGTTTCAAGGGTATTACCAAGTATATGACAGTGTGGCAGATCCCACTTGCCACTGAAGGACCCAAGCCCATTCAAAGGTTTCCAGAGAAGGTGGTAAAAAGGCTCCTTCTTTTGCAAGTACAACTGCTTTTCATGAAGGAGAATTTCTCTTAGTGCTGAAGTGGGGCAGAGAGGTATGGTACCTGTCAGAGACTCTTGAAGAAAATTAAAACTGCTTGCTCGATGCTGCTCTTGGTGAACAGTGTTGGTTTGAGCTCAGACACTAAATAAAGCACATTCTTTGGTTCYGAGCAATTTCTGAATAATGCATGGTACCAGGAATAAAACAAACTCCAGATGAGCAAGAAGTTAACACCCTGATTTAACGGAAACTTTCTGCAAATATGAAGGAGACTATAACTTCAAGCAGAGGTGCCATTAAAAAAGGCAATCAAACTGAAATCTCCATTGCTTCTGGCATTAGCTGTTTCCGAAGCATTTTATGTTTCCAATAGGTGTTTAGTGAATTCAGACAATCAAAGCTAGCTATGAATCTGTTACTGAATGGGATTTAAACATTTTAAATGAAGAAGGGGAAAAATGATGACGTAAGTCTGTGATTGATGTGGCTGGAAAGTCAGTGTGACCATTCGGAGACTCACTGAAAGACAGAATCTGAGACAAAATGCTCATGAAGAAACTACTGGAAGTCCCAGTATTGAAACATGTTGCAGCAAATAAGATATGGTTAGGAAAGAAAGCTACTCAGTCCATGAAGCCTGTGGAGAACATCAGCTTCAAAAGATGAGGCAAGAGGGTTGGGGATGAAAAGCGTAGCTCATATCAAAACGTCCAGCTACTTTGCCGAGTGGTGCCGGTGATGCATACATCATAGCTGCTAGCAATTTGCACCACGCAAAAGTGAAACAAGGATACCCACACAACTAGAAATGGTTATGGCAGGCACACAGGGGACTTACAGATGTTCAGAGATGGACAGGGCAAAACAGAAGGTCTTGAACTGGTTTGGGGTTCACGAGCTACTGTGACTTCTGCGGGAGCGGTGTTATCACAAGAGGGAGCTGTCCGCCTGTATGAGATTGTCACCCCAGACAAAAACATACTGCAGAGAAATAGCAACAGGGCTCTCAAACCCTGAGAGAGGCAGGAGGCAAGAGGTCCTGAGTGCTCAGGCAGGCAGTGACCACAGCAGGCTAGCGTGGGAAGGCATGGGCTGAGCCAGGTTAGCAGAACTAATCCTGCAGGGCAGGCCACCAACACTGAACACTGCTAGCTGCTCTTCTGCAAGTCAGATCCTGCATTATGTTAATGCTATCAGTGAATTGTTTTTATTTGTAGGCTTTGCTGGGGAGGGAGATGAAGGAAAGGTGCTTGGTCAAAGTCAAACATGGTGCCGGTCAGAGGTTCATGTGACAATGCAGCTGATCACCAAGGCTCAGACAGTGAACGAAGTCCATGTGTGTCAGTCGGCTGTGAGCAGTATCTGAACACAATAGGGCCTGTGTACCCAGCAGAGGGCATGTGCATGCACACACATGCACTCCTACCTTTACCTTTGGGACATCATTTCTTAGATAATGAGCATATCAGTGCCCTCAGAAGCTGTGTAAGTAGTTACAGGACAAAGCCAGAGGCATCACCCGTTCTCCTTYGAATAGGCTGTGGTTTCTGTTACAGGGTCCAAACATACTCTTGATTTTCATTCTTGTTTCAGATAAGGTCCCCCTGCAAGAGGTGCTGMACTCCCATTTCTGATCAAGATTAGTGGTCCAGAGGAACCAAGCCACATCCCTGAGCTCAGGTCTGAACACTAGCACCTGTGTTTACTATGCATCAGGGAAAGCAGCCTGTAACCTCTTCACACTCAGCTTAGTTCCACCTTCCTGTTTTTTCTCTGAATGCCTCATGCCTAATTTTGGTAGACACATTTTACTGTAGTCTGGGACTGAGCTGAAAGCTTTGTTTCCTGCCAAGTATCTTGAGAGCATAATACATATCCAAGCAGTTTGCATCAGTGCCATAGCATCTGAAATGCCCTGTAGAAGGCTATCACAGTACATTTGTATGCTCCCTCGGCAGGAAGACAGACAGTTCTTCCAGTGGATGCACTAAGGTAAATAATGGATTGTGCTATATATGTTCAATGATGGGGCAAGGCACAGAAGATCAGGYTAAAGGGAGAAAACCACTCCAGGTTAAAAAGTTAGAAGGCATTAAGAATACATACAGAAGAAAAGCATGTAGTCTTGACGATGGGGGAATGGATGGAGATCAGAGGTCTGGGCTCCTTGCCACAGGCTGCTTGACCTCAGGCAAGTGTTCTCAGATCCCATTTCCCCTCCTACCCTTTGTCTATGTAGCTCCCAGGAGCTTCTAGGCAGGGTTGGTCTCAAGTGCAGCAGTGAGGATACTTTAACTTGGTCATTACTTCTAAGACATATGATAAAATTACTTCGTGTATACATATATATAAAACAATCTTCAGGATGCCTTATGGAGCAAAAAAGGAATAAACGCAGAATGCCTCGGGAACATGTGGGAGGAGCAGAGTTCCTAGCCGGTTATTAATCCACTTCCAGCACAAGGCTTTTGCTGAAGTTTAAAATTAAATTTAAATTAAAAAAAAAAAAAAAGCAATTTTATCCCGAGCCAGAGGTCTGGCTCCAGCCTCAGCACCCGCCCGCCGTGACGCCGGCCCCCGCCGGAGGAGCAAGCCCCCCCGCCGCCCCCGGCCCTGGCAGCAGGCGGCCCCCGCTCCGC